>JAQIXG010003356.1:0-15100 GCA_034700105.1 Oconnorella tubifera
GGGGGGGGGGTAAACATTTGTCAAAAATAGCGTGACGTACTTTATGGACGGCCCCTTATTAGCATACTTACTTCAATACAGAGATACTCAAACAATTTTGTACGTATTAATTAAAAGTGGGTCAATTTAGCGGATTTTGTCAATTTACTATGCGAGATTAATTAGAAAATACTATCTGATGCTAGCGAATACAATTTAATATTGATATTAAATATTGATAATTAGCGGATATTGGCATAAAAGGGAAAATATAAATCATTGCGGAAAATTCATTGCTGATCGGGTGCAGCACGGTAAAATGTGGAGAAAAAGCGAATGTCAACAGAATAGTGTTCGTATTTAATTAAAAAATATATAATTAGCATCTCCAAATTTGAAGCTATACAGATAAATAAGTGTTTAGACAAATTCTCATTCGTATAGAAAAATATACCCGAATAAAAGAATCAATAAATATTTAGCTTTAATAATGATTTTTTCTAAAGCCACTCGAAATGATATAAATTATAAACTGTAAAATTTTCACGCTAAGAAACTTATCACATTTCAACTACATGACACCAATATAATACATAATGAATTCAAAAACAAAATTATTCGGTGAAAACATCGTTTCCATTGCACATTATAATAAAAATTGCACAAACACAGAGTTGAGTAAAGAAATAGGCAAAAAACGGCGATTTGAGTAATATAATTATAATCAAGAGTACGATACAATAATACGTAGAGTGACAAATAACATTATAAGTACGAATTTCAAAGCGAAATATTTATTAAAAATAATCGTTAAATATTTTAAAATATGTCACGGAGGTTCACAAACATATCACAGAAATTGACTTGACACAAAAAAATATACTGTAGCATTAAATACAGAAAGTAAATACAAGAAAAACAGTAGAAAAATGATAGAAATTGATAGAAATCCATTAAAAGAAACAATTATTCACATATTTACAAGAAAAACAATAGAAAAATGAGAGAAATTGATAGAAATCAATAAAAGGAAACAATTATTCGCATCTTCCATGAATGCAGTGATCATTGAGAGCCTTGTGCGCTTCTGGTACCCCGTTGGCGGCCGCGTGAGCAATCAGCTTATGAGCCTCGCTGAAAATAAATAGCAAAAATGTATTCATTAATCAACTTTAACAACTTTGTATACAATATTTTAAGTATAATAAATAAATGTAAAAAGCAGTCTCCATTTATCATTTTGATTAATAAATTTAGCTATTTAAATATGAAAAGATTAACCGTCTTTAAAGCGATTCACCTCCAATATAGGAGCGAGATTAATATTTCTGGATAATTTGAGAATTAACTAATAATGAACCGCTTCAACTTAAAAGACTTTATATATCTTGGTACATTTTTCTCTGAGTCTGTAATGTGTTTGGTAATAGTGTTCATTATGTTATTACTTGAGTAATGATAAACTGTTATATGGAAGAAGTTTTCATTTACCCCGCTTTCAGAAGATCTTTTCGAACTCCACGAAGATGCCCCACAGCAAGAGAGTATGAAGCCTCCGGATGTCCCTGATCGGCAGCTTTCCTAAAATTTATCACAAAAAATACAAATTACAAACTAATTCAAACATATAGGCCTAAAAGTCAAATTTACTGTACAAATTTCTGCACTAAATTATTAAATAAAATTAAAACATTTGAGCAAATTTTAAAGTTTGAATCATATAATTTATATTAAAATGGAATTGTTAAAAAAATTAACTTCAGAATTTAAATACTAAATATTCTGCTGAATTATGTTTGTGTTAGAATGCTAAAATATTGAAAACTTACTTAAACCACTCCATGGCTTTCGGTGGATTTTTCTCAACACCTTTTCCTGGATTTAATACAGAACTGATTAACAATCAAATAGTATAGTTTTAGGAAACTAGAATTTAGGATAACTAGAAATAAATCTAAGACATCTGATATTAATACTGAATACAGATTAAATAATTGGTAATTTTAATGCTTTTATTTATTATAGTGATAGTCAACAATCTAGATATGCATTCTCAAAAATAAGTTGATGACCACAGTTACTGTAGAAAATAATTATTGTGTTACCTTATGACAATAAATATATCCCATAGACAACACATTGAATACAAACCTCTGTAAACTAAATGTAAAAGATATTTGTATCATAGGTGAAATGTATGCCAGCAACAAAGATCTATTAGAACACAATCCAATATAAATATGAACAAATTTGAATGACAATGTAGTAGCAGACTGACCATGAAGAAGCTTTTGCCCAATTTGATGTTGAGCAACTGCGTAACCAAGATGAGCGTAACCACTTGTTACGTGATAGTGAAGATGATCAAAGTGATAGTAAGCGTAATAAGCAAACGCAACCGTTGCAAGAATAGCGCAAACCTAATCAATAATGCAAGCTAATAAAATTGAATGTTTGCTTATTTTACATACTTAATGATACCAAGGAAGTCTAAAGGCCTGATAGAATTAATGCTTCGAGTAAATAATTTAATTTTTCGTCTCTTTCATCGAATGTCAAAGTAATTAGAAGACGACTTAGTATAAAATACGTTTAAACGTTAGATTTCAACATCAAAATAAAATAGATCGAATTTAAAATTTAAATGTACTTTCAACTACTTTGTAAAATGTTAAAATATGTGACACGTCAGCAATAGATAGATATACAAACCTCAATAGCGACAACCCACCACGGATCAGGTTTCTTCATCCTAGCGATATATGCCTTACCCCCGTACGGCAAATCAGGGTCCCAGTCCGCATCGCTAGCAGGGGCCCAGCGCTCCTCGGAGTTAGCCCGTCGGTCCCCTAGTCTCGTTCTCTGTCTAATTCTCCCCGATTGCGTCGGCTCTACAAGTAGCGGTATTTCTTCGGCCATTGCACTTCATTGATTAAAGGTTCACCGTGACGATTTTAATCAATCATGCGTCTCTAGCAACCAGTCGTCTGCTTGCAAGTTTAGTTTATTGCAGGAGAATAAAGAAAGTTATTTTTGGTCTTTTGTTTGTAATTGAATTCATCCAAAGATGTTTAGACTAAAAATATTTTATACAAATGTTTAGATATTTTTGAAGACGGAATCTAAATTTGTATCGTCCAAACCTATTATAATCTCACATTGTCAAGACAAATGTGCGCTCAAGTCTATTTTCGTTAGAGGCATTGGTAATAGTCTTTCTACTGGTAGGCCTATATTATTTTTTAATATTGAAGCAGTAATCAATTAGTCTTTTTATATTAACAGTGTAACTCTCCCAAAAACATGTTTCGCTGTATCATTTTTTAAAATTGGTAAATCTCCTGAAAGAATTCGTTAGCTATAAAAATTTTAAATCAAAAATATTTCATCTGATAAAAATAATTATTTTATTGTTTTTTGTCTTATTTTTTATTTTTTTTGGTATATCAGCACAAAACTCGTATTACGATTTAAAATAACAGCATAGTCAAATAAAATACAGAGAGAAAATCTAAATCTAAAAAAAGAAACTGCTTAATATTTAAAAAACATAACAAACATACATTAAAACAAACCATTTTTTATTACACATCGGGCAGACAAAACTTATCATATATAATTCTAATCTGTTCAACTAAAGCCTCAATATTCAATCCTTTTTTTGCGCTAATCTCCAACAATATCGCTTCCGAATCAACGCGTTTTCTAAATTCCTCTAAATGTCTGACGGACATCGGCAAATCAAGTTTATTCGCGACGATTATATGTGGCCGTGCTGCGAGTCCAGTCTGATACTGCTCAAGTTCGTATCGCAACGTTTCCAGTTGCGTCCAAGGCTCACGCGCTGATAGGTCAATAACGTAAATGAGACAGTTGCAGCATTCGATGTGACGCAGAAAAGAACAACCGAGACCTCTGTTTAGATGAGCTCCGGGTATTAGACCAGGTATATCGGCGACTGAAAGTCAAATAAAAAATATAAAAAAAGAGTGAATTAATCAAAAGAGTGAGATACAAAATCATCAAAAACAAATATAACAAATATTAAATATGTGAGGTTATTTATATAAATATTAGATTGATGAGAGCACACGCAAATAAATGAGGTTACATAACTTTAAAAGTTACAGCATTTAAAAGTTACGGCATGTTACAGCAGCATTTTAAATTATAATAATTTTATAATTGCTAGATGGTAAAAGATTATATATTATGTGGAAATATGTGTGAATTAAAATTTGCACAGTTATCGTTAACCTCTAGTAATATTTAGAGTTCATTATTAACAAATATATCATGGCATCAGAATAAATGTATAATGCAATTTATTGAGCGAGTAATTATCATACGAACCAATTGACTGCATTTAAATCAAGATGAAATCAAGAATGCACAGGTTTCATTGAATAAAATATACACAGGTAAAAGTAACCACTATTATATAATAAAATCTTATGTTGTTAATATTAAAATAAAAGTCAGTTAAAAGTAAACAATTTCAATTTTTTAACATATTTAACATAACTAAAACGCAATTGCAATGACTATATAGATGACTGCAAAAAGTAGTACCCACCAGATACTTGTTCGTGATCTCTATATTCTATCACGCCAACGTGAGGATACAATGTAGTGAATGGATACTCGGCAATCTTTGGTCTGGCTCTGGTCAGAGCCGTTAGAAGTGTCGACTTGCCTGCATTCGGAAAACCTACCTACAAGATATAAGAATCGTTTCGTTGATAAATTAAATCTATAAAAGATAAAATTTGTATAAAAATGACACTGTGAAACAAATTACATACACTAATACTTTACATTATTATAATAACTACAAGAAAAAATATAAAACAATTACAGAATACTAGACACACTGAATGACAAAAAACCGTGAAATGGAAAATCAATAAGAAATACAATAAATATTAAATATATGAAGTTATGACATAAATATTTAATTGATAAGCGAGCATACATAAATAAATGCGGTTAAATCACACCATGCCAATATTAGCCAGTATCCTTAGCTCAGCCAACAGGAGCTGTTCTTCTCCTTTCCCACCCTCCTCACACGTCTGAGGAGCTCGATTTTCATTGGTCAGAAAGAAGTGGTTGCCTTTGCCACCCGCACCCCCCCTCGCACCGACAAAAATTTCTCCGTCGTTTTTTAAGTCGGCTACGACAAATCCGTCTTGATTTCGGAAAAATGTACCAACCGGTACCTGAAGCGATGTCATTTATGTAATTTATTAGAACGTAAAATTATAATTACAATTTATTCAAATATATGTATAATAAGGAATTATTATAGCTGAGATCTGATGAGTGATATAATTTTAAAAGCGAAGGATTGAGCGTCAGAGTACATATGCTCTTATAATATCCAACTTATACATTTTACTAAAGGGCGCAGCAATGATAATGAATCCTTGATAAAAATCACTCCGGCTCTAATTTCTTTGATAAGATTAAAATAATTTTGTAATTTCTGAAAGCTTCAAATGTTAAGAGATGATGATAATGATCTATGATAATAAAATTATAAATATAATCAAGTTAAGATATTGATATTTGTTGACTAAAACAATTTATTAAATGCTCTTCCATTTGAACATTTCTTGTCAAAACGCCATATAATGTATATGTAATGTATATATTTTTGTATATATGTATATATTTTGTATAATGCATCATATTTTTATGTAATGAAATTACCTTGATGTAAGTGTGTTCAGCATTGCGTCCAAAGCAGCATTTGCTACGTCCTTTATGTCCAGGCAAGCCTCTGTACACTGATCTAACTTGTCCAAGAGATGTAATACCACTATCAGCTGTCATGTATAACATATAATCCCATATATAAACATGTAAAGTAATCTATATATCTAAGTGCCCCATACACACATTCAGTTCATAGTCATTTGCATAAAATCGTATATAAATGCTCAAACAATACTCATTTTTAATAATACTAACTATTATCTACTGGATATAGAACTCGACAAATAAATGTGAGGGCTATTAAACAAATAATAGGTATAGCATTAAGAAACAGTTAATGTAAAAACGACCACGACAGTATTTCAAATGTTATTCAATTCTTTTGTTGCTTGCTGGTTTCTCAAAAATTCAATATCGAAGAAAACAACGCAATGACTGGTTGAATTTATTTATTCATACATTCAATTATATAACAGCCTATTATTATCAGTTAAATTCAATGATAATGACAATGTTGTGAATAAAGCATGCAATAAACATGTTAAGTTATATATGTCCGGCCAGACATTATATAAGATAATAAATAGAATTCATTATCACCTTGAAAGAGTACATCACCACCATTACCCCCGTCCCCTCCATCCGGTCCCGCAAACTCCTTGGCGAATAAACTTAAAAAAGATTTGCAGCCGTTTCCCCCCGCTCCACCGTACACGCGCATACGCTTAAAGTCTATGAAATGTCGAGCCTTAAAAATAATTAAATCAACAAAATCAATCAAATAAATATAATTTAAATAAAATAAACCAAAATCTTAGCATTGATAAATAAATATCTGTAAATTAACTGAGACCCGCAACGTTTAGAAAGTAACTTATTTATTTTCTAACCATATCATAAGAAAGGCAACATTTGAATTCAATTTTTTATAAATTGTCACCGTCTTGTGACCGGATCGCATTTCATGCGGTACCCCCAAGCTTACCCCCAAGTTTACCTGGGCTTTCTCCGACTGTAGACGGACCACTGGTCTCCGTGCGGCGCTGGATTTATACCGCAAAAAGGCTTGCGATATTACACCATAACATTTCTTTTGAACGAAGAAAAAAGAATTAAGAAAAATCATTTTAATTCATTATTTTGATAAACTTAACATTAAATAAAAATAAATATAAACAAAACACTTGTTCCATGTACATCTATTATAATTTAAACTGTTGTGTTTTACACATTTTGAAACTAGCTAAATAGAATAAACATTAGCTAAATTGTTTGGCTCATTATTAACACTAATCGCTAATTTTTGTCATTTTAGTTAGTTTATTAGATCATTATTTATATATGAAAAAGCAATTTGTAGCTTAAATCAATCGTCTAAGTTTTTGAGACACCTCCAATCAATTTTATTTGAAAGCTTTAAACTTCTAGTGATATTTTTCCAAATGTATTAGTTTACTGAACAGTTGACATTAATGTTTATGTCATAAAAGTACGACTAGCTACAAAGTCACTACGCATAGATATACTGCTGGCAATTAATGATTAGTAACTTCATTTAAGTTTAATGATTTCAAAATATTGACCTAATATTTATTAGTATTTGAGTTATTTAATTGAAAAATCTCAAAACATTTAAGAGTTCAAATACGTTATTACTTGCACATTACTTGAAATATAGAACACATATATTAAACGAAGATCTAAATATTTCATATAGGAGATAACTGATACTTTAAAAATAACATCAAATTATAACCAATTGATTATTGGCTAATACAAGAATGATTTACTTACAATCTACAGAATCGCCTAATACAGTATATCAAACTTTAATATTATCGTCTAATCTATATGATAATTTAATTAAATGAAATCTTATTTTATAAACATGGAGATAAAAAAGTCTGTCAGTAGACTATCAAATAAAATTAAGCTATAAAGATATAATATTATCCCATAATATAACATCACAGAATACAAAGGCTCAATCTTTATATTATACAATTACCAGAGCTGAATGTATCTGAATTATACAATATATACATTTCTCTATTTTCAATAATTATTTTATAATTCTTATAACATTTAATGATATCAAAAGGTAAAATTGTATCTTAAATTTAAAACAATTCCGAAGTTCCTAAAAAGGCGTTCTTATACAAAAACATGTCGCGTTTAATTCACATATCTATTCTCAAGTAAAAAATACTTCGCTATCGATGTCCTAAGACTTAAAAGATGATAATTTCAATCGAGTATTACCCAAAATTAAAACGGGTATCAAAATTCAGACGAGAATGAATTTACAACCATTAATAGATTAATCGCTGAATATACCACTGTATATTAGGCTTTCGTACTGGTTTCATTTTTGGTCTAAGAAATAACATAAGTCGCTATTCTAATTCACTATAGATTCGCTAGTGTACGCAATAGAATATTACTATTGAATATTGTATAATGGTGAACAATATATTAGCGCATAAATGCTATAACGTATTCTGAATGAAACAATAAAGAAATAAATATTAAAAAAAGTTATTACACAGTTACCAATTTCAAGTGCATAGTTTTTCACGCCAGTAACTAAATATTTGATAAGAACTAATATTATATCTTAAAATAGGGCAATATTTTATATAAATACCAATATCGTGAAAATAAATAAAATTTTTTCATCACATTTGAAAACCGAGTAACTAAACAAAATAAAACGCAATTTTTAATAATAAAATAATAACAACGCTACGTCCCATATTACCTATAATTGTCATCTAACAACAAACGATAAACAATTCATAATTCCATTTTCAATCACCGACAAAAATCAACCACATTTCAATCAAATATATTTCAATTTCATTTAAAGCAGCACTGCAGAGAATTTCAACTTCAAAATAGCATCTTTTGTAAGACAATCTATCGATTAAAGACACTGTCATTGAATAAACAAGTCTATATTTTATATTAAAACTGATGATGAGAGATAGAATTGTCTACATCATACGATGTGTTGCAGATTCTGCAAAGCAACGAGTCGTTGTCTTCGAGGCCAAAGTTTTTGTGCGTATTGTTTAAACTGTGCGTCCCAGTGCGACTTATTCTTACTGTATATGTTGAGATATATACCAAGGAGAACAATAACGCCTGACCACACATATCTATAGGGTAAAATAGTAACTTCAGTTTATCATGATTACTATATCATAAGAACAATGTCATAGAATTTTAACAGCTTATTAAAAGGTACCGCAAGTGGCGATACAAGCTTTCATGGAAATCAAACTTGGAGCTGTCGGTTCTGAGTCCGGTGGTGATTTATCACTTCACCAATAAGCTTTAAGTATTAGGCAAATAACAGCAGGGAAAGAATATAATTTAATTATACAATCTACTAATAAAAATATTAAGAAAATATAAGTAAACTTGAGTTTAAAGATTATAATGAGATAATAGATTTGTGAATCTGCTTGTGCAAGAGAAATTAACAATTAATAATGAAGGTTCACGATCAGATATTTTTAATTATTGTAATTTTCTAATAAATTAAAGTTAACTTACTGGAATGTAAACGGTTTAGCGAAAAGAATAAACGATAATGCAATTGTAACAGCTTTCCTACACGTTGTTACTGAAACAATAAAAGAAGAAATCTGTAATATCTACACACTACTCAGACTAAACAATTTAAATATATATAATAACAAAAATTAGACATCATTCATAATTTCATAAAATACAAATGCATGTCAATGTTAAATTTTACATTTCTTTAATCTTCTATAATAACAAATATTACAAAAAAAATTATCGTAATTAAGCTTCTAACCAACCTGTAACAGCGATCAAAGCTCCGTAGATTTTAACGAGATTTAAAACAACATTTACTCCAAGATACCCCGTCACAGAAAATACAAACGTATAGAAATATAAAACAGGATTCTGCAAATAAATCACACTATTTAAAAATATATAATTTTGTAAAAATACTATTTAAAATTATCAAACAAACTTGAATTAAATTTAATGTAATATCATACATATATTAAATATATTATAATTTAAAATGAGCAAATAGGTATATCTGTTCTAACAATGGCAGATTAAATTTCAGAGATAATATTACTCAAACACTGACAATTTTACAAATTTAATGAAAATTCTAACAAAACAGTTTAATTTTATCAGTAGCTTAATGTTACATTATCACATGAAGGCTATATATTAATAAATTGTAATTTGGGTGCACTGAAATCAGTTTTTGACAATATGACTCCATATTGTCAATATAGAGTCATATTGTTAAAAATTATTCATCTATAGTGCGATAAATAATTACAATTTTTCTTTAAGAAATACGCGGCATGTAAACACTCGAATTAATTTTTGTTTCTGATGAGATCAAAATAATAATTAGGAAAAAGAGAAAGAAAATGTTGCTACGTACACTTAAATAAAACGTGAAAGACTCCACAAGCTGAAGGGTTACAACTTGACCGCATAATATATAAATAAAACCTATAGAATAAGAGTAGAACACCTGAAAACAACAATAAAAAACAGCTGTAATCTAAACACAGGTATTTTAAAGTTGTCACATAAGTGTTCAAAATTACTGAAGAAATTAATTACATTTGCTAATTAATTTCCAAATGAATTATCAAAATTTAATCGAGTTAATTCTATAAATTAAGTTATAGATAAATGTGACTGACCATTTCAGCGTTAGAGGCATGCGTTTCTTTCATAATTTTTTCTTGCACATTTCCTATGATAGCGTCGGCACATAATGCTAATGATATAAGTATCACGCCTGATACAAACATAAAAAAACACAATCTAAACCAAATATAAAATATAGACTAAAGCAAACAAAATTCTTCTGCATTATCCGAACAAATATATTTAAATATATAAAGATAAATTCTATCTAGTAGAAAACTACATCTTTGCAGAGATACAACAAATAAAGACAAGGGATAAATGGATAATAGCAACCGACCATAAATGAAATTATAAATGATAAATTATAAATGATAGAAAAATGAAAAAATAAATACCATAAAGACTAAAAGTAGGTGAGACGCTGCTGTCAGCGAGTGTAAAGAAGATAAGACCTCCGCTCATACATAAACAAGCTGATACGTCAATAGCACCAAACTTTTTACCTGAATAATCAGTCATTAATAACAATTATAAGCTATACATTTCATCACACAATAGCAAAACAGAGCAATAATAACTAATAAACTACTTCAGTAAAGGCAGAAGTCATGAGATATCCTTGCAATGAGTTAACAGTATTTAAAAATACTAATGACGCATAGTCGTAAAGTCATTTGGATTCAGAAATGACAAATTTACAGTACCTCTAAACATCATATTACCTTAAAAGTAATTATATAGACTCTATAAAAACTATTTGTACATTTCTTCAATAATTTAATAGTTTCATAATATACAAGAAATGTCCTTTATCATAAACTATTCAAATTTTCCCGAAGATAGATTATTTCATAAATTGTTAAAACAACAATTTGACATAATTTCAAATACAAATTTCTAATTCACATCAATATCAACTACATACTCACTCAAACTGCAACAACTTTGAGAAAGTTTGTTCAAAGTAAAACAATACCTTGTATGAGAATTCCTCCAACAAGAACAGGAATCAGTTTACAACATTTAAAAATAACTTGCGTAGGATAATTTAGATAACCGAGCGCTGCATTAGAGAAACCCATTGTGCCGACTGTTAATAAGGCTATTAAGAGATATGTCTTTATTGATATTCTGCAAAAACAAAAACTATTTTTATCACAATTATAACATTGTAAATGTTTCAACAGATAAATTATTAACTTTTATTATTAAAGTAATAAATAGTTAACATTTATATTTAAAAAAAATGAAAAAAGAGATTAGACAGGTATATTACGAATTTACTACAAATTTGATCTTTTAACCGCATGTGGCAGTTTCGTTTTTAACTAACAATACCTAAACTTTTAAAAGATTATTTTATAATATACATTTTAAAATTTTAAACACACTAAAGGTTTCTAAAAAGAAACAAATGATACTAACTTTCGTTTCTTATCTTCCTTTGTCTGCGTTTCAACAAAACCGAACAATGAATAAAAAGCAAACTGAATTAAAGTCAAATGCCAGCCATACGGCTTGACCCCTTCAACTGTAAAGATCAGTTCCTAAATAAAAAAAATTCAATAAAAAACTTTTAAAATATACAAAACTTTTTAAAACAATAATGTCATCATATGTATCCGCAGTATGAAATTACAATCTGTATAATATATCTACCCGTTCAATTTATATCCAAAGTTCTTACAACAAATACGCTCACCAAAATCATCAAATTAAATCTCAACAACAAATTTCAATTCAGTTCATTCTAAATCAAAATTACCTGAAAATAACAAATTTTTACATGAAGCGAATGTAAAAATTATAAAATGAAATCTTCATACGACATCAATCTTATAATCAATTTTAAATGATATAAATGTTTCTTAATTGACATTACCTGAAAATACCCGTAGATGAGATAAAAGAAGAAAACTCCCCCGCAGCAAATTCCAAACTGTCCGTACGGGGGAAGTTTACGTAAATCCAAACCCATCAACTTGAATTCCATGTCGTCATCAAACTTTTTACCCATTTTAGCGTCGATATCAATGCTGATAGACATAGGTTTTCTCACCATGTCAGAACAGCTTGAATCGGCTTCACTTTCGGTGCTATCTAGACCCCCGTTGGACATAACAGTCAAACGAGACGATAGATATCTCTTAACTTATCTATTCAGAGATAGCAGCGAGAGAGTTTTTAAACAAGGCACAAAGTTGGTGGATAAATGACACCATGTCATAATGGTGTTTGCTGCTCAACTGAAATGCAACAAAATATTGAAAGTAATCGAGAGTGAAATGCTATAATGCAATTGGTTAAAAGAGTCCATTGGAACAAATAAATCGTTTAATTAGTTAACATTGTATTGTATTCAATAGTAAATTGAATTAAATAAGTAAAATTATTATACAAAGTATAAAATTATAAATAAGTGAAAATTTCTGTATCAAAATTTGAACTGATTTGTTTTATCTTTCATGTATAATATAGAAGAGTGAGTACTTTTAGTACTCAGCCGCCCCTGCTCAATTTTATTCAGAACCAAACAAAACGACAAATATTATACAAATAATAATAACTCTCTATATACGCACTATTATAAATTATTTATGTAAATAATTTATGCAAATTATGATATATTTATGCAAATGAGACGGGGACTCGCGTATTTTATACAAAAAATTAGTAAAAATACCGAAATAATAAAATAATTAAAAAACACGACACAGGAAATAAAGAGAACAAGCAGCCAAATTAGGGGGGGGGGAATTGATAAAATAAACTTAATATTACTATTTTATTTATTTATACTTAAATAATTAAAGAAAATAGTTAATGGTAAAATTTTAGAGCAAATATGCGGAGTATATGAAGAAGAATGATGTAAGAAATGTATAAAAGTTGCTATTTATGATCACATTTTAAAATGTAAGGCCTAGGAAATATCTCGTGTCATGACCCCTCTGTTAATTTTATCGTATGTTTTATTTATTTATTTGTTTATTTATTTGTTTATATATTTGTTCATTTATTTATTGAAAGTTATTTATTCGATTAATTCAATATAATAATATTAATTATTACTTGATTTAGTTATTATTACATTTTTGTTACAAATGTGGACGACGATTACGTTATTATTAATAATATTTTGAATATTATTAATAATAAATTATAACTTCGCTGTTGAAATATAGTGAATTTCATAATTTACTTTAAAAGACATACTACATTAATTACTATAATATAATTTAACCTAATTTGAATTTTTGTTATCTTTTCTATCATCCCAGATGATACGATCATTCGTAGTTAAATGTGTCTGGTCGAGACTAACCCTGCTACCCCTCCCCTCTTCCCTCCCCAATTCCCTCCTCCCCTGCCCCCCACTTTGCCCCCCCTCTCTCCGCCACTGCAGTACCAACTCAAAACAAAGCATCAGATTCAACAATGCCAGTGAGATTACCATCCTTGATGAACATTACACAGTGGACTCTTGCACAAATGTCACCCCTCGTGTTACGAGCAAGATTGGATGCAAACTTCATAATAAGGTCGGTCATCCGCTTTATTTAACTCGACAGCGGATACAGAATTATTTCTACTCGAGTTTTGTGAATCGTGCTGGCAATCCTTTGTACGCTGTGTTTGATAATATCAGTCCGGTTGTGACTCCGTATCAGAATTTTGATAGTTTGCTGGTTCCTTCTGATCATCCGAGTAGATCAGCTTCTGATACGTATTATATTAATTCAAGGTATTAATTTATTATTAATTTATTAATCTTAATTCATTACATTGTATTAAGATTCTTTTTGTTCTAAAATAAATAAAATTAAAAAGAAAATTAAGAGTCAAATTTATATACTGTTGTATATATTTAAGATATAGATATTTACTGCTATAGACATTTTCTTTTGATATCTACTGTATGCTTTTGTACCAATTAACATAATGCAGATATGATTTATATTAAATTTTATTTCTGCATAAAAAAATTGATGTAAAATCATTCTTATTTTGCGTGTAGATATTTGCTAAGGTCCCACACTACTGCTCATGAAGAAGAATTAATTAAGATGGGTTTTAATACTTTTCTTGTTATCGGTGATGTATATAGGCGTGATGATATCGATTCATCACACTATCCAGCGTTTCATCAACTTGAAGGCGTTCGATTATTTACTGAAACAGAGGTTTGATGTGTTAAAATTTGAAATACAGATTCCTTTAAATAATTAAATTAAGCTTTAAATGTACATATTAATGTAATTAATAATCAATTCAATCTTTATTTTAATTTACTTAACTAAAATAAAGATTGAATAATATAATTAATAGTTAATTAAATCTTTAAATGTACTCATAGCGTTATTCTAGTTTGCATAAAATAATTGCAAAGAAAGTTATTTACTGCATTACATTAAAAAGTTAAGTGTTCACTTATCACTTGGTGTCTGTACAACCATTGTTGTCAACCAGTTGACAACTTTAAATAGCCTTTTTGTGCTGATGTGACATAATGTTACAGACAAATAGCTTCTTTAATGAATTACAATTAATTTCTTGTAAATAAAATGATTTTGCTAGTTTTATTTAAATGTATCTCAATATAATTATAGTTCTATCAAATAAAATATAATAAATTTTACTATTGAAATTTTATATATAGAATATTATTTTTCACTTTAAACAGTAAATATTTACGCATTAATTGCTTAATTCTATATATTCAATATTGCGGACA
>JAQIXG010003357.1:0-15098 GCA_034700105.1 Oconnorella tubifera
GACCGGAAGTTAATGAAATAGTGACGTCATAGGTTGAGTTAGTAAGTAAGGAGAATTTTACGGGTTTAAATTCTCCAGAAAAACATAATTTGATTATATTGCACAAGATTTCACGAGGGGGTCCCACTTTTTTTGCGCCACCCTGTATTTATGCGATAGTATACTCGTTTACAACTTGCTTTTCACAATGTCGCCAATGTGTAAAATAAAAAATGAACACAAAGATACAAAATATTAAATATTGTTTACTATTAAATATTGTCTTCGTTGTCATCATGCTATTGTATATTTGTTATAATAATCATTATGCCTATACTAAATGGTCGTTTTCTTAACAACAAAATTATTCTGACTTAATACAAAATACTTAAAACTAGCAATTTTAATATTCATGTCTTTTAATTCTTTTAACGTTTAAATTTGAAATAATTATATTATTTTTTAGTTGCAGTTTAGCAAGTTTTAAGCAAGTTATTAGTTATCACTAATGATATTTATTCGATTAAATAGCAAAGTATTATTGCAAATGAAGATAAATTTCCATTAGGTCTAATTCAATACATAAATACAATTTAGAAGGTCAACGATTATATTTACAAAATATGGCAAGAAATAACATTATTAGGTAAACAATAATACAATAACTTTCAATTATTAGTTTATATAAATACAACTATCCACTTAACAAAGCAATATTCGATTAACGAATATATAACTCAACCTTTTAAGGATTTAATTAATATCTTTTGTCATTAATTTCAATCTTTAGTTACAAATGACAAAAGATATATTTGGTATAACGAAGATTCCCTGTGGTTACTTTTGTAGTTTCTAAAGTGGCGCCCCCAATATTTTTATCGATAGAGCGCAGACTCCATTTTTTGTTGACAACTTTTTTAATTTTGATGAAACCAAAAGTAATCTGCTACACCGTATTTTTTACTGGTAAATTAAGTGTGTTCGATAATCTCAGAATACATAAAATTCATGTTACTCAATAATTATAATGAAAAATTTCAATCAACTTATTTTTACTAAGTTTAACATATTTTTATTAGACCAGCAGTTTTAAGAATCATCGTTCTAATAAAAAATACCTTTACTGGTCCAGATAATTTTACTGGCTGTAAAAAGCATTCAAGTTATGCTTATTTAAAGCTATTAAAGTAAGTAATTATTATAAAAAGACTCAATTTTACTGAGTAGAAACTTGAACATACAAATCTTTTATGCTCGCATACTTATATCTTCCTTATATGCCTCCACTTATTTCATGTGTACAACAAATATTTCGAAATAAACTGCTATATACATGTACCATTTATTATAATAGCATATAATAAATACTGTGTATTGTAAGCTTGAATAAATCAAGTTTTGATAGACTATCTTTTTTATTAATACTTCTTTAGATCTCGACGATAATAATAATTATAAAAATATTGTGAAATAATCTTAAAAACACAGATACTTATGTTACTGCAAAGCGTAACTTTACTCTAAATTTGCAATGAATTTACAGAAATGAATAATTTACTGCATATTTAATCTGACTCTGTATAGTATTGTGTGCTGAAATTTTCAACCTATTTACTTTTACTGTTTAATTATAATATTACGATCTATATGGTGAAGATAAAAGTTTGATAAAGAGCATATAAATTAATTGAACAATCACTGGAGAGTAATATATTACTTATTGTTTTATGAATCAATGATGTATAAAATACAGATTTTTGCTACTTGTTACAAACGAAGTTACGATTCAATACTTGTTAAATACATAAAATAAGCCTATTACAGATTTCAGGAACAAATAGGGAATGACTGAGTTCGGAACACAAGTAAGAATCTGAAGATCTTATCCTTCTTTCAAGCATTTATTAGATGAACCTACAAAGTTTTCATCGTATAGCTAAACCAGGAAGCTTATATCAGATAACTTTTTTAGTCTATCATTATTAAATGAATATATCTGGAAAGCAACGCTGAACCAAATATTGAATGATATATAATAAATTAACGAAACAACCTACGAGCTATCTCTCGCGTAATTGTCCGCAGTACCGACATTAGTGTCTACATAATTATCAGTCACGTGATCATCCTGACATTTGTTACCCCCCTCAGTCTCAACTCCTGCTGTACCCGCAGCATGATCGCTTCGGTCAACCTGTACGCATCCCTCCCCTACCATCGTCTCGTAACCAGTAGAGCTCTCCACCAGTCGGTCGATATGATTGCTCGTCTCGCGACTTCCTTCGATCGTCCCCGGTAGCTCATCGTCTTCGAGCCGCGCCTCGGCGGTATTGATCTCGACATTCGTCGTCGTTGAACTTACATCGATGACGTCATCGACATACGATGACGTAGCAGTTTTTTGTGATTCGCACGATTCAGTCAGCAGAGAAGAGCTGCACAGATGCTGCTGCAGAATAGGATTATCACCGTCCGTGACGTCATTCGAACAATTTCTGACGTCATAAGCTTCGTTGTCGTTATAGCGACCGACCGTGTTGTCATAGGAACCGATGACGCAGCCATCGCTGTGATCTGTTATGATTAATGGCGGCGTCTCGATGTAGACAGGCGGCCAGCGTCTCTGTCTATTGTTGAGCTCTGGTTTTATTGGTTTTCTGTAGTTAAAAACGCAGTAAAACATTACTGTATATTTATTGTTTAAAATATCTTTGATTCAACATTACAATGTGTTTTATTCTGTAAAGCACATTGGAAAGCACATTCTTTTAATACTTAGAGAATGTTTATACTTAATCTAAACGCATTGAATGAATCATCGTGTGTAGGCCTAATCGTTGAAATTGCAAACGTACAGTATTTTGATTCAGATTTATGGTACGTTAAATGTAATATTGTTTCAGCACATTACATACATCCTGACGTTGAATAAACATTGGTTTAAGTACATGTAGCTATATTAATTAAAGAACTAATTTGTATCAGTTAAAGAACTAATTCAATATAGTAGTAGAGTTAAGATATTAAACATAGGCCTACTTATAAATTAATATAACACAAGCTTGTAGCGAAGTACCACTATAAGAGGACATCTACAAGTAGACAAGTGACGTATTGCAGACGCGTTATATAAATCACACCGAGAATACGTAACAACAACGTAACAAGCGCGTGTCGCTTAATCAATCACAACGATTATCGGCTGAACGTCAATGACGTTATTGATAAGAGAGAGTGCTTCTGAGTTCAGGCTTTATTATGTCACGTGAGAAGACAGCACAGAAAATCTATAATTTGTACATCAAACCTTTATTTCGTTCGCCAATGCTAGAGAGGTGGGGGGGGGGGGGGGGTTGCGGTGAAATATTAAGCGGGTTAACCTTAGGGAATAATAATACACTTTAAGATTCTGTACACTTACAACAGATCATCTGGAACTTGTGGTTTTAGAATATTTTGATTGTTTAAAAAAAGTAGGCTTATACTGGTAAATTTTAATTTTTTAATGAATTTTGCTAGATTTTAAAGTATTGATCGGAGACTATACGACTGTGTCGCTTTTGGATATGTTGGGTAGAAAGGTTGATCGAATTTTAACGGTAGAAATTAAATTACAGAATATGTACATTGAATCAAATGTTAATATTTCGATAAAAAGTCAAATTGCTATAGGGCTAGACCTATTTCAAATCAATTAAGAATAATTTGAAAGATTCTAATTTATTACAACATTACTTGAATAAATAATTCGTTTTTATTTAAATTTCCTGCGTACAGCATATGTATTATTTTCCTCTATAGACAGATTCTAGATTTAGCCTACTTCAGTTATTTACTGTAAGATCCATTTTTATACAGACTTAATAGACAATAATATTATGGAAAATCAGCACGATTTTCAGACAATTTCAATGACGCTTGTCTGATTCTTGATGCACTGAAATAAGCTAGCGTTCGATTTCTGTACCAAAAAACATTTCCAGTTTTAGAGCTTATTGATTTATTATCACGACTCGGATTAAAGGAGAAAGGATGATTGATTACGTTCGTTGGACGCTAATCTCGGCTCTACAAAACCTTCTGTTTTCACGTTTTTTTGCGACAATACTCTTCATGGGCTTAACAGTATGTACCTTTCATCATTGTAATATCACAGAAGTGACAGAGTCGAGCAATATTTCCATAATAAGTAGTGGAGAACACAAAAATATTATTTGGAGAGAGCATTAAAAAATTCGGCGTTTTTTCATTGTTGTGTAACAGTAACTGTTGTAATGTTATAGTAGATTTTTTGCTGAAACTCAATAGATTTTCATGTAGAAAAACAAAACCTTTTATCTTCGTTCTACAGACTGATACTAGTTTTATCTGCAGGGAAAGATTCTTTTATGTGACAATTCTCAGACGTTTCTCTATAAGAAATATCTAAGATAAATAGATCAAGTTGACCAATTATATTTTTTATAACAAACTTGGTTAAATTGAAAATTTACATTTTAAATTTTAACGAATGTAATTTATTTGAGACGTATTTTTAATAATTTGATAGTTATGTCAAATTTCCTGCAATGTATTCTGACAAAATCCCGAGTCAAAAGGTAATTTTTGTCTAAAATATCGCATTTTCTTTAAATTATTACGTTCCATCAGCATACACTACAATATTATAATCGTATGTATTAATTTATCAAATACAAAACATAATTTCATAATTAAAATTTATTTCCTTTTAGTAATTTTTTAATAACAGATCGATTCGTCAAAAATAGAATAAAACGAATGAAATTATAATATTGAAATAAAATAAATTCAAAAATTAATAACATAATTATTGTGCCTATTAACATAGTCAGTAGTATTTAAATGATTTTTCACGAATGTGCTACTAGAAATAATATGTTTACAATGTCGTGTGAAAATAAAATGTGCTCAAAAATAATGAACGCTGAATTTATTTCTTATTGGAATTATCGAAGAAGAGTTACTAATTCTACACATATATTTTCGTTAAGCAATATTGACCCTAGCAGGCATGGCAATTGTTTTTATGATTTCATACAGTTCCGATAGCAACTAAATTTAAAGATACGAAAAAGTGTCATTCTAAAAGTCTACTTGTTTTATGCCTCAATGTCTAGGTTTTGAGTTCATTACTCATTGTGTAATTCTCTACGACTGTAAATATTAAATAACCAGCATCGTATCGTATACTGTACTTCTAAGGCACCGTACGTTGTCAGATACCTGGCAATTCCGAGGTGCGGTATGGGTACAGTCTACGACAGACACTTTAAAGATAAGGCAAAAAAATGAATTTTTAACTTAACTTTAAAGTGACGAGTATCTTTGATGATTTTGAGACACTCGGGCAGACCATTCCAGATCAGTGATTTAATATTGCCATTAATTTAAAAACTGTTAATAGATGATGTCTCAAAATAATCCAATAAATAATAACTCTCGAGAAGTTTATACAAAAAATTTATTAGATTTAATTTATGTCTTAGAAATTAATATTAATGGCAGCGATTTGTCATGATAACAACTAATTTTGAAAATTATACTGCGGAGTATAACATTTAAATAATTCTTTGTTTGATAATATAAATAATAATAATTTTAAATAATAATGTCGATTATTTTAAATAACTTTAAAAAATAATAATAATAATAATAACAACGCCTACGTTGCTTGTTTTTTTATAAATGAATGCACGTAGCCTATGCATTCATTCTAGCCTACATACATATCTTGTATATTCTATGCATATTCTATTCATATTCTATTGCGATTTCTATACATATTCATTCATTATTCTATTACTTGTACAGCTGAAATTAGACAGATTGGAATGGATATTTTGCGTAATGACAACAGATTGGTCTTTTTTTTAAAAAATACGATAATTTCTTTAATGATAGATTCAGTTGAAAGTGTAATAATAAGTGTAGTGATAATCGATGTATTCAAATTAAATCATCGACTAAAACTAATTATTGATCAAATATCGTAAAAAAACAAGTCACAATAATTCTAAAAAACGATTTATGCGCACACAAATTGTAGACAAGCGAACAGCATCGCACTGGTGAAGCCAGAAACATGCATCAGTAATCTATTGATTCTCTTACAGACGCAGTCTGCCATTCTATATGTCTATAAATTTCTTCTACTTTGATGCCAAAACATTTAATTTCAAAAATGTGATAATAAATTTGTCATATTGTCATGACAAGATATTATGAAACAGACTTACTACTAACAAGAGGGCATAAGACTAGGCTGGCCGAAAAAATACAAAAGAAGAAAAACTCAAATCGTGTGCCAGACTAATTAAAATATTCGTCCAAACATAAAATGTCCAAAATTAGGCTACTTTTAAAATAATAATTTGTATCAAATAAATTTATTATTTAATTTTTATACGTTAAATTATTTTTCATACTGATCTTAGAAATTTTGTATTTAAAAGATTAAATTGTATGCATATATTAGCTTTGTCATAATAAGTATGAAAATCAATTATTCCACTTTTGTTTCGACTAATTCTGATCAAAGAAGTGTTTGCATGATATTTGTACACTACTTATCTTTGATTGTTTTCTAATTATAAAACAACTAGAGTATCTAATAAATATAATAAAAATCAACATTTAAAGAGCCAATAAAGAGTCTATACTTATAAAAAATAAATTGTCAAATATATATAATAAAAATAGACATCTAAACAGCTTATACTCTGTTAAGAAAGCAATACTGATCAATGCGCATACTCACACAGGTCTCGCAAGGGCCGGAGTCTCCTCTTCGGTTCTCTCCTGGGGCCTCCCCCGTCGCCTCCAGAATTTAAAACTATGCGTCCGCACCATAATGCACCAAAACAGCCCGGGCAAGATGAGCAAGAAACCGAACCCGACGAACCCCATACCTATGATCGTCGCCGAGGTCTTGACGCCGATCGAGAAAGTGATGGCCACCGGCACGGCTCCGACTACCGAGAAGCCGCCACCGAGGCCTATAATGAGCAGCGGGCCTCGATAGGCAGACGCGATGGACGGCATTGCCTAGCCGTTCGATCTTCTTCACGATGAAGTCTCAAGCGAGCTGGCAAGCTCAGCAGCCAGCTGCTATTCGAGGAACGGACGAAGCCGTCCAAGGTCCCTGTGGGTCAATTAATCAATAAGAAACTACGTGACTGAAGATTCAGATAATGTTGTAGTACTGCGTGAGTTATAGCGTCGTTCAAAAAGGCTGATTACGACTCGCATTGACTATACAATTTGTCTTGACTAGAAATAAATTTAGCTGTCATTCAGGGTTGTAGATTTCCTGAAACGTAAATAAATTGTTAATGAATTAATGTTTCAACGTCACGTGAGCATAGAATTGCTTAAAATGTAAATTGGACTTTTGTGTGACTTTCCAAAGTATTTGATTTCACATAAACTGCTTAGTTAGTTTTTTTTATCATTTTTATCTGTTCAAGTTAAAGAAATAAAAAAGTTAAAAACGAACTAGAATACAAAACATAATATACTAGGCCTAATTTTATAAAAAAAATTAAACGAAGCTAGGATTATTAAACTTGACAATAGCAAACTTTACTAGGTTACAATGTTAATAAGCAATTATTACGAATATATTACGAATTTTTATAATAATTCAGTTTAAAGAAAACTAGTGTTTTCTATTTGCTTTTATGTTCGCAACCATGTGTCTTATTTGAATAAAAATAAAAATAAATTTTATCTCAGGTTTAATATCTATTTAGACTAAATTTTACATTTTCGTTGTTTAAATAGTTTTTAAAGTCCAATAACGTTAACGTGTGTTGATACATTTTGTGTTGAACTTCACGATATAAATAGTATTGTTTCGTATATTTGTTTTAATAATGCAAATTATATGGTTAAATGAGTAATTATTTGTGTTGTAATTATTTATATTTATATTTTAATGTTAAGAAATGTTTCAATTTTATTTTCTATACAATATTTAAAATAAACAACATTTAGTAACTGATAATTGTAACATGACATGTTTTAAAATTCTCTCGAACCTGTCGAAGACCTTATTATCATATAATATTGTTGTTACCTCCGTACTTTATATTGCATTTTTGTGATGAAAAACTGATAGAAGAAATAAAGAAATAAATATTACCATTTTCATAAATAATTATTTTCTGTTCACGTTGTTTGCAAGTGAATAAAAATGTATGCCATATTCTATATTTATCTCACGACGTTCTATTCTAGTTTAGACTTATTCGTCTAGTCTCGGTGAACTTTTTGATCTCATCAAGTTTTCGTCTAATCTCGCATTTGATCACACAAATTCTATTTTAGCTCTGATTCCAGGATAATAAATAGCAACTTCCATCAAATGTCTTTGACTCTCCTGTATCTGACTATTTCAATTCTACGAATAATATGTAAAAACAAGTTTAAAGAACTTCTTTGCGTAGATTTAAATTTATCTTAATATTCTTAATATTTTTAAATATCTTAAGACATAATTTAAACTGACGTAACTAATTTCTTGCGTTAAAAAGCCGAACAAATGTTCGTTACATTTAGACCGCATTAACAAAATTATGTCGGGCGTACATTAGTGAAAATAATTTACTAAGAATTGTTAATTTACAACAGTAACATTTCTTCAATTTAATTATGAGTAAATACCTTTTAATTTTTTCAGATATTGATATTTAATCACTTTGATTTGAAGACCTATTCAAAATACATGTTAATGTTGAATAGAATGGTAACTAGTGATTATAACATTTAGTTATAATCACAAGTTTCATTTTACGAACGATAAATGGTATTCAAATATTTGTTCATTATCAATCCTTGGTACTACCAGTACCGTGGTGCAATCAAAGAAAAATATTACAAGAAAAATTTCAGGAAAAATGAAAACAAGAGGCGCAAGAAGTTCACTATGATTTGTTTCAAAACTTCACTGACACATCCTTCTCGGCACAAGACACTGTGTGTATAAATGATTTTAAAATGATTATAAGCTCACATTAGAAAAGGCAGAGGCCATTTTTGTTTTAGAATTTTACATAGAGGTACTATCACCATAAATGACCTTTTCAAATGATAATTTTCAAGCAAATATTACAAAAAATACATTAATTTGTTAATTTGTAAAGCTTGGTTAAGTTTCAATGACATTTTTTTGGTAGAAACTTCATAACTTCTGAATGATTTGAGATAATAAAGTAAACTTTAATAGTTAGATGTTCATGTTCCACCTCTACAAACAACATTGGAGAAAAAAATATTAATGTTTGACTAAGTTATTTCACTTTAGCTGTATCTATATTTTTTGCGTTATATTTTTTGCGCAATCTGCAATTAGAATTTTATACAAAATGTTTCAATATAATTTTATAAAGCAAGTTCTTAAGTGATATCGTCTACACTACTTTGCTGGCAATGCGTAAAAACATACGACATTTCACATATTTAATAACAAATAGATTCCGTGATTATTACAGGCCAGGAAATACACCAGCATACTACATGTATTATAATGTATGAACAGCACTGCGGGAATGACAGCTATGTAGATCGTGACATGACTGATATCTTTACTATAGAATAAATTATACAGCAAATGCTCAGCGCTGTTATGCAGAAAGTCTCAACATCCTCGAACTAGGTCACTGACCTTGGTTTGGTAACGAGATGCAATGCAAATACTTGATGACGGGGAATTCGATAAAAAATGCAACAGTCTCAGACGAAGTGGGCATTTTTAAATAATTTTTTTAACGTTGTCAAAATGGTTTTATATTTCTGATCTAAATTATTATCATAGAATTTCTTTATTTTACGTAATTAAGGAAATTTATTTTAAAAGTTTAACTACATTAATGACCGGTACTACATGTTAACGAAATAATTGAAATGTTAATCAAGAAAATATTAAATTTATTCATTCTTATGAAAATTAACAAATAACTAAAACATGCATCTGCTATCTACATATGAAACAATAACATACAAAATGTTTATATTTTAGCATATTTAGCAACTGTTGTGCATGTTAATTGCGGTTAATTTTAGGCGTGTAAAAATCATTATTTCTCATTATTGCTTCAGTGTTAATAATTTTTATATTTGTTTTTAAAATTAAAATTGTTTCTTTTAAGATTTATGTATTTGATCTACATTTTTTCCTACGTACTGAATTTGATCGTTATTTTATTCGCATGAATCTAACGCTTTTAATCTTTGCTTACTATACTTTTATTTAAAATAGTTATCTTAATAAGCTGTTCTAATAATAAAATAATAAAAAATATAGGTAAGTTCTGTTAAGCTGTTCTGTCTTATGACATTTGATTCAAATACATAAAAGCTTGCAATTATTTCTGCTATAATGCAAGCTCTGATGTCCGATATTCGTCAGGACGTTGGCCAAAGGCTCATTCTATACTTTGCTGAATTCATTCAATACTTCGCTGGATTGCTTGCGTCACGAGAATTACGATTTCTGAGATTTCGCATATTAACAGAAAAATGACGCAAGCAAGAAACCGCGGTGTCGCAAGCAATGAACTCGGCTTAATCAATAATTATACTAAACTCACGCAACCGTAAGATTATACTAATCTTACGCTCTAACATGATCACTGCGTGTAATGTAATTATTTGGATGGTATTTAAATGTCTATTTACAAAATGAGGCTTGATATTGATATTTTAAAAATTTAACTATTAATATATATAACTAGTCATTTAAACTATTTCACTACTTATTTATAAATATTCTGAACACAAATAGTAGATGTTCAAGAAATTAAGAAAAATCGTAAGAGTGCAAAACTTTAGTTTGATACAGAAATGTTCTCAAATATGGACACAGTACATTATTATAAGATTATTTATCTTTCACGAAATCGGATTAGAGCTTATTTAAAGCTTTAATTTCAAGCGGTCAGCGCTGTAAACTGAATATCATTAAATGGCATATAATGAACATATACTGGCAATTATATAGATAGGTTATTCACATTAAAATTTTAATAGAAAATTATGCTTTATGATGTTGGAGTCAACATGAATTTACATAATTCGATTTAAAATTCATATTTTATAGACATTAATCTCTAACACGATGAAATAACTTTATGTCTAATATTTAACTAATCACATTTTATTTTCATTTTCATTTCAGTTTTACTTTTATATCGTTATTCCTACAAGGTTAATTATCATTAAATATCCGGATTTTTGAAAAAGTGAATGAAATTTGAACACTTGTATTGAATTTTCAAATAATTTCAACCATCATCGCTTTACTCTGCGTATAATGTTTTAAGTTCAAGTCATTTTTCTGCGTTATCTCGCTGAAGGACATCGCTGAAGAATTGAAAAGAAAAGCTGCATAGTTGAGTTTTGATGTTCATATAAGTAAGTCCTTGCTAGAAGCAAAGGAGTCCTAAATCTCTGTTCTCTCGTATTCTTTGTTGTCGTCTAATAGAAGAATACTCGAGGACAACTCAGAGTTATTGCTGGCGAACAAAGAGCTCATCATTTACTCAACAACATGCTTTGAATGGAAAAAATCGATCAAAGAAGTCAACCATTAAAGTAGTTGTTTGAAGATTCTACAGACAATAACTGCCATAGAAATATTATAAAACACTTGTTTAAAGTTTTTTTAAAAATATATTTTCAGGCGAGACTGCTTATTTAATTGTCGCTTGAGAGGCATATAATAAATAAGAAGCTACGCTATTGTTCTGCAAGAGTTGAAAAATTACAAATTAATTCTAGGACAAAAACAAGTTCAGATATAAATTTCTTCCTACTGACGTTACAGCTGCTCAGTTTTATTTAAAGAATAAAAAATCTTTTATCTGTTAAGCTATATGATTAGCCATCACGTATTACTTGCGTAACGTGAGAAGAATTTCATTTGAAGTTTTTAAACTGTTCTCAGTGATTAAATAATGTCACGATAAAAGCAGCAAATGTGTATGATACAATAATTGGTCGTTTACTATATGAAGCAACAGGTAATTGCAATAGAAATCACTAACTGTCTTGTCAATTGCGAAGCATATTATTTTGTATTGAGATACACGAAATACAATTTTTTTAAATATATTAAATTACAGAGAAAACTAGTAGTTAGAACATAAAATAAAGAACTTATACTTTATAATGTCTCTTACCAAAATAATAAATAAAAGATATTGAGTAACTTTAAATGAATTTTATTCAACTTTATATAAGTAATTTAAGGACCAAGATTTATATCTAAAAAATCAGATTTAAAACTTACAAATCATAATTTATTTATATCAATTTCATTATTATAAGACTTATATAACATTTGTATTTTTAACACGGTAAATTTTACTGAAACATTAGTAATCTATGATCAAATTTAATAACTTAATAACTTTAGAATTATTTTTCTTTTGAATTTTTCTCTCCAATGTCGTTATTTATTATCAGATTCTCTAGTTTCTTTTTTATGTCGCTTTAAATAATCTAATGCTTAAGAAATTAGGCTTAAGACGATAAGCCTAATTTCTTTCATCTGCTACTTTTGTTTTGCTTCCGCTTTCTTCCTTCTTTTTTCTCTATCCATCCCTTCTGTGTCATTTGTCCATCTTTCTGACTATCTTCCTTTTGTCGCTCTTGTCTATCGCTCTCTACAGTGTTCTCTCTCACTTATAGCAGTATTTTGATAGAGTCGAGATCTCTCACTCGCTCGTTTTCATGATTTGCGCTAAAATTTTTATTAGCGAGTGTGAAGCGGAAACTTCATCTTCAAACCGCGATGGACAGACGTGCTAGAAATTGAGCTGTCCATCTAAACAGAATTTGAGATGTCAAAATAAAGAGAGTTAATTCTTTAGCTTGGCAAGCGCAATTGCCATTCTCTTTCTAGTCGAATTTTTACACAAAATTGTACGCTATTAAGCTCTACATAACGATTATATCATCGTTATATGTGTATATCCATTATGATAAGAGGAGAGAGGCGCTAAATGTGATGATCATACGTTCATCTGATCAATTTAATTATAATAAAAGAAAAAACAAAGAAGAAAAATAAAGAAAAGATGAGAATTTTTTTATTTATTAGTTCATCTAAAGAATATAATTATAACGAAAGAAAACATAAAAATTGAAAGAAAGAAAACAAAAAAACATCGATTGAGAAATAATAAAAAAGAATCCGAAAAGAAAGTAGACAATAAAAAACCTGTCTACTTAATAATTGTTCATTACTGTAATTCTCATTAAGATATTATTCAAAAACACATTTCATGTTTATGATTACTTTTAGCGTAATATAAAATGTAAAAATGAAACGAGCATTGTGAAAATACAAAGAATTAATAGTTCATTGTAAACAAAAATATTAAGTACCAATAAATAAAATACAAAAAATATAAAATATATTGTATTCTGTTTATATATATATATATATATAAATGATATAGCCTAAAAAAATTCTATAATAAATACATAATCTACATATTTAACTGACACAAATTATACGCCTATTGTCGATTTTTGGCTAAAATAACATTTAAATTAAAAATAATAATATTTTATTTAATGAATTAATCTTAGTTAGAATTGTCAAAAAATGAACTAGCTAGTTTTTAAAGCTTTTAAAAATTTATATTCCGAGCAATCGCTATTAACCGCTGAATTGGGTTTCTAACTACAAATTATTATTTTTTAAGTTATCTTATTATATTTTAATAATATACAATCGAAAGTCTAAATAACACGACTAAATTTGAGCAAAAACGAGTTGTTTACGAGAAATATCGGCAGCTACAGCTGCTACCAGCTTCAAATCAATAGTTATCGCGTCCGTGAACACGAAGAAATGAAAGCAATAACTAATCCTCTTGCCCAGATGTGAATCAATTTTAGACTTTTTCAAAATTCTTCTTCTCTCTGTCAAATCCATGTTCTGTCACGTCAGGATAATTCAGCAGACAACTGTTATTTACAGCAAATTACTATCATAAAATTGCAACATTTTGATGAATTTGTAGATAGTTAATTCATAACTTTTGGAAATTTTAGACACAAACAAAAGTGATTGGAAAGTTTAGTAACCCTATATTGTTTGTCAATATTCCTGAATCCGTTATCTATATTATTCCATAAAATGTACTTCATGGTTGATGCACAATAATATAACAAGTTAAAAAAGCCCTAGGATACATATTATGTTTTTTTCAGTAGTACAAATGTTAAAGAGAAGCAAATGATTCAGTAAATTATGCAAAATCAGAACAATAAAAATACATATGGATTGCAAGACAGGGTTTAATTACAAGAAAAGAGACACTAGAATATCATGTTAACTTTTCAAAGAGTGTCAAAATAGATTTCAAAATATCACGTGAACTTTTCGAAAAGTGTCGACTCAACTATTAAAATACAACATTATCAACTCAACTATTAAAATATAACATTCATTCCGCCAATCATTAGACGGAATAAAAACTTTTTACTCAAATGCAATCAGTTTCGATGATTCGTAACCCAACAAGAAATCAAAAACTTTGTATTCTGCATGTGCAAAGTTGGGCAGCCTGCAAAATACATGCGATAATAAAGTAAATTAATTATTGATAATTGATAATTGCGCATAATTTCTCAGTTGATGGCGCGCTTTGAAAGAGACTTTATAATTGCCTAAAATAGGCAATAGGTTAGTAAAATTAAATGTTAACCAATAGACATTGAATCATTACCGTACATAATGAATAAATTTTTGTTACGTTTTCAGTATCACATATACTGTATATTTAAAAGGCAAATGTTTAGCTATACTAAGTTTGCTATTTTAATATTAATATGGTGGGATGTGTATAGACGTTAATTAAGAATTTTTTAATTTAACAAAGGTTTTAAAGCGATCTTTTCTTTTCAATATTCAATATTTTCAACATCCGTCCTGGTGGAATCCTTTGGTGAAATGTGGTGCTCAGGACTCATCTTGATCACCAAGCTTGAGTCAAAAATGACACTATTTCACAAAGTTTGTTATATGCATTCACTGCTCGTGCTGAATTTTCCGCCAATGTCTACGGTCTATTTGGTGAGATATA
>JAQIXG010003358.1:0-15097 GCA_034700105.1 Oconnorella tubifera
GTAACCTTCTACCAAGCATTTGTGTATTGTTTCTGATGTAACCTTCTACCAAGCATTTGTGTATTGTTTCTGATGTAACCTTCTACCAAGCATTTGTGTATTGTTTCTGATGTACCCTTCTACCAAGCATTTGTGTATTGTTTCTGATGTACCCTTCTACCAAGCATTCTGTTTGTTATATTTTTTCTGATCTTACTTCCTGATCTATTCTTTACAAAATCTCATTTCTCTTGATCTTCCTTTTCCCTCGTACCCCGCTATCAAGTCTCTCTTCCTGATGTACCCTTCTCCCGAGCATTAAGTTGTCTTATTTCTCTACAGAACCCCGCTTCAATGATTCGAGCCAGTGAGCCTACCCATAACACTGTCCGTGCGTTCAACTTCTCTCCCCCCTCTTCCCTCTCATCTCTCAACGGTGTTCAAAACAACGCGTTTACGCTAAACAACGCGTTTACTATAAACAACGCGTTTACGGTAAACGGCGCTAATCTCACGCAAAACGAATCTTCGAATAACATTAAAATGTCTCGGCAAAATCTCGAAACAACATCTGTGACATCATTATCTGCTGTGTCATCATCATCAACATCATCAGTTACATCATCTATAAGTCCACAACAAATAGTTGTGAGACAAAAGCAGCACATACAAGAGTTGGAGAGACATTTAAAACAGTCGCAAGAAGAATTAATAAGAGCGAGATTGCAGTTGCAATTAAACGCCGGCAAGATTTCATCGTCTGGTAGGAACGACGGCAAGCTGGCAGGGGAGGGAAGGGAGGGACTGGTGGCAGGATTCAGCTTGCAAATGGGTGAGAGAAATGGTAAGCATTTTGGTAGAATGGTTGGTTTTTTGGTGGCCAGTTTGGATTAATGCATTTTATTGTATTTATACGAAAATTGAGAGTTTTAAAAAGGTGTGCGAAATAATTGTTAATTAAAAGTTTATATATCTATTTATTATAACACATATGTTAATATAACACATAGAGTTATAACATATATAATACAATTATAGAACAAATGTTATAACACATGATATATAAATACATAAAGTTATAACTATATAACTATTTGAATGTATAGTTATATTTTTATCGAGTGTCTATTGTGCCGCTAAATTTTAAACTTTCAAAATTAATTATCCACTATTTGGATTAATCTTCTAATTCGTTGACAATTTATTTTTAGATTTATATAAGATTTGATGCTAAATTATTATATTTTGGTTGAGAAATGCAATTTCAACTTCAGTTGAGATTTTTGTGTTTATGAAATGACTGATTATTTTAAAAAGGTGTTGTAAATCAACATAAAGTGGATGATTCTGTTCACGTTCTTTTATTGCCGACATCTGGCAGCCTGCCACTTGCCACACAGTCAGCTAATGTTAGCCATCATGTGGTTCATAATACGGCACACAATGCGGCTCATACGGCTAATAATATGGCTTGTAATGCGGCTAATAATGTGGCGTATAATGGATGTAGAAGTATAGAAGATGTTTTAGAAGTACTGATTAGACATGGAGGTGGGTGGGAGAATTGAGCTTTTAGTTTATTTTAATAGAAGATGGATAGATAGACCGACAGTTAGACAGTGATGGATAGACAGACAGATATTGTTAGATAGACAGACAGACAGATAGGTGTTGTTAGATGGAGAGAGAGATAGGCAGACAGGTACATTGTTAGATAGACAGACAGGTATCATTAGATAGACAGACAGACATTGTTAGACAGACAGACAGTAATAAATAGACAAACATACAGTGTGATAAACACACTGACGACTAAACATACTAAAAAATACGAAATTTGTAATTATAATTTTTTATAGAAATTCCTTCAGCTGCTCCCGATACAAAAACCACCGCCTCCCCTCAGCCCTTCTGCCCCTCTCCTTCAACCAATCCTTACTCCGTCAAAACAGAACAACAACTTCCTGCAGCCATCTTTCCCCCGCCTCCCTATCCTAATTCCTCAAACTCATTTCCCGTTGTTGATTTTGCGGACATGGACTGGCTTAATGATAACGACTCAAAATCTGATTTAATGCAGGGAGAGGGGCCTAGATCTGTCGACCAATCAGAGCAGTCGGTAGGCGGGGCTAATATGGAAGGTGTGGAGTGGTTGGATATGATTGACAGGTCAGATGGGGGGGCAACGGATGGAATGCAATCTAGGGATTTATATGATTTTTTTAATCAGGGGGGGTCAGAATTGTACGGAAATCAAGAGGGGGGGGTTTTGTCCTTTGATAAACTGATAGATGCTTGTCCTTCTTCTCAATCCAGTTAGAATGTAATAGAAAAGATTTGATTCATTCGTGATGTGTAATATAGACAATTCTGAGTTTAAAAAAGGTGTTTTTTAATCGATTTATTGAATAAGTTGATGAATTTGTAGAAAGATTTGGTTAAGGTTAAGAGTTGTCGGTTAATTGTAGAGATATAAAAGTATATTCACGGTTAGGTATTTAATAGGAAATAAAGCTCCGACAGTATATTATAGGTAAATTATTTAATGATTATGTTTAGAGTAATATTTGCAAGGCATAATGATATAATCTTATTTTATTAAGCCTTATAAGTCTATTATTATAAAGCCTAATAAGCCTTTTATATGAAGCCTAAAAAGCCTTTTGTTTAGACTTAATGTTATATAATATGTATGTAGATAGTTTGCTTTGTTTCAATGCTTATTAAGCTTGCTTCTATACAAATGTATAATAATTATTATAATAATATCTCTGAGATTTAGCTTCCATAATTTTGTACTGATGTGACCTTTGCGATAAAAAGAAATTCAACTCGGATTCATTTAACACAAAGTATGATGGCTAGTAAATTTAGTTTTCTGCTAAAGAGTGCAGCAAGTATGATGCGTTATATTCTGCGTGCATAAAGTATATGTATGTCATTTATGAAAAATAATACGGCTTTTTAACTTGTATTATGCATTTCATATTTTGTGAATGCAAGAAATATTGCATTATAATTATTATAAAATGCAGGTTATATGTTGTTATTAAATTTCATCAGTTAAATCGATCCCTCATAACTGTTAGCTATTAGGGATAGGATTAAAGTTAGGATAAGATATTAGGTTAAGTTTACGGTTAGTTTGAGTTGTGCTTAGTAAATGACGGGGCCGTTTTGTCGGGTCAATGTGTTCGGGGTCGTTTTGTCGGGTTACCATTATTACATGTATATTTATATAAGGCCCTCTAATTTTGTTATATATACGACTGTTATATATACAACTGTTATATATATACAACTGTTGTTTATTAAGCTGTATATTATATATAACTTTCAGCTAATGTATGTGTCATTTGCATGCTTGTATAACCTGTGTTAAATTTGCTGTGCATTGTGTATATAATTGTGATATATATATATATATTATACTCTACGACTTATTATATACTTGAAATAACACCTTTATATCTTTTGTTGCGTTTAAGTAGAGTTAGAATTTGCGTTAAACTTGAATATATTTGTTGTAAAGTTTAAAAAGAAAAATGTACACCACAATTTCTAGATTAAGATATATTTCAATAATGAAAAAATTAATAAATGAAAGATTTAAAACAATAAGTATAAACAAACAGATAATTACATAACTAATATAATTAAACTAAATATTCATTTAATAAATAATACTTTAAGGCAGGTTTCAAAATGTAAGCTTATCTCCTAAATTACCGTTACACTGAACTCAATAAACTAAACTGAACTCAATAAACGCAAACTTTAATAAAACAAACACAAAACAAGGTTTATAGTTTATATTATAGACTTTTCAACAATAGCAAAATGTGTTCTGTTTTGTATTTCTTATAATATGCAAATTATCAAACGTAAAATAAAGGTGTTAAAATCTTTTGTGTCTATATTTTATATCTGTGTTTTAATTGCAGATTATATACGCTTCATGAAACCGGGCAATAAATTATCATAAATCACAGTCATGAAACAAGCCTAAATGCAAAAATTATCTATAAATAAATGAAAATCTATTTATTTCTGCTCATAAGTTGATCATAGATGTCGCTTTGGTCGTTTGATCTTGCGAGATCAAAACAGTTTTGATCGTTGATCTTCAGTTTAGGATCAGCACCGGCATCAAGCAGCAGTTGAACTATTTCTAAATGACCTGAAAATTAATTCAATAATCTATCATTAATAACCGCGTGCTATGTGGAGTCATTTAAAAGATTCTAACTAGAGCACTTCGTAATTGATAATTATTAATTGTTAATTAGCATTTAGTTAATGTTAAGGTTTAGGTTACGGTTAGAATGAGTTTATATTATAGATGAAATTAAGAGTTATATTAGGGTTAGAATTAAGCGTTGTTTAGATTACAGTTATTGAACATTTAGAATTAAGATCAATATTAGGCTTATATTAGGGTTAGTTTAGACCATCAATACCTTACTAAAGGGTGCAGCAAGCATTTGCAATAACATTAACACAATAAAATAACTTACTAAAGGGTGCAGCAAGCATTTGCAATAACATTAACATAATAAAATAACTTACTAAAGGGTGCAGCAAGCATTTTGCAATAATAAAACCAAAGTGTACCCTGTATAACCGCCAGGTGTAAAGGTGTAGCATCGTTACACAGCATATTGACTGAATCAACGCAAACGCCTTTTACTTGAAGCAACAACTGAACGAGATCAGTGTTACCACTGCTAACAGCTGCATGAAGGGAAGTGTTGCCACTCTCAGACGCGTGATTTATGACAGTGGCATCACACTAAGGTAAAAGTTTTCATTGAAAAAATGATAAAAATATGAAGAAGAAAAAAGATATATATATCAGGTATATGATCTGTGTGAGTTTTATAAGCTGATATACTAATCAATCAATCAATCGATAATCTATCAGATTGAGAGATTGATCAATATATCAATCAACTACTGCAGTGATTAATAAATCATTCAATCATTCACAACATCAATTTATCAATAAAGCAATCGATCAAGCATTTAATAAACATCAAAAATTCAAGCATCATCATCTCAATCAATCAATCAGTACCAATCAATACTAATCAATACATACACGAGTGAGTAAAAATCGCAGCATTTTAACGTCGTTTGCCACGACAGCAAGAAAGATGAGAGATCGTTGTTTCGAATCGACGTCGTTTTCTTTAACTTTACCACTACTCAATAAATAACTAACAACTTGTACGTAACCGAGTCTAAAACAACACCATTTAAAACAAACTTTAATCGTTTATAAACTCAAATCAGATTCTGACAATAATCCACTCTAAATAATAAGATGCAAACAATATAGAAATAAAAGTTTGTACAAAATATACATAAAGTGCAGTATACTGTATGTATAATCATTTCTATAAACAGAATTTATAAATATACATAATTTATATATATAAGTTACGTTACAGTATGTACATGCAGTACATACTGTATGTTAAATTGTCTGTATTTATTGATATATACGGAATATATCCAAATTATACACAAAATACTGTATAAAACGCCTTAATATCACAAATTAAAAACAGTATTAATAAAAAATAAGAATCCTGTACCTAACAGCTTGAAACATTCTCAATCTATCTACTCCCCCCACCCCCTTCCCACTCTCCCCCACCCCTTCCGTCGCCCCCACCCCCTCCCCCACCCTCCTATCCCTGACCACCCTCCTATAAAAGCTGACCACAGCTGACCATAACCCAAGCAGACAAAAACACCTAGCAGCCAGACACCACTTAGCGTGTTCCCTTGATGTCGTTTCACAACGCGTTTCTGTCAGTAACGCGCGAAATCTATCATTTCTCTCGCGACACAAGTTGTCTAAGTGATCGAGGAACAAGAGTTTTCCCTCCCTGGCGAGTAGGCGACGAGGGAACTCTGGTAAGATGGCCGCCAGAAAGGAAGTGATGTCTGAGAGATGGATGGAGTGGGAAGTTAGTCCGGGGGAGAAAATAAAACTGAGCTGATCTCTGAGTAGCTGTGAGTATGAATCATTGATTGAGATTAATTAATCATTGATTGGGATTGATTAATCATTGATTGGGATTTATTGGGGATTAATCAATCATTGAAATTGATTGGAGATTAATTAATCATTGATTTAATGATTAAATGCAAAAGATTCAAGAGATGATAGTAATAACTAGTAGCAAAAAAGCTGAATGATATTTTATAACAAAAATGATCAGTTTGATGCAGCAATTATAGTACTCAGCCAATCAATTTAATAATTTCATATCATAAGAATGTCAATTCCAAGATAGCTCACTATTTCTCTAACTTGTTGCACCCTTTAGTAAGACACTTAAATTGACAGCTACGTCTGACACATCGTTCGTATAATATAGTAATCCAGATGTTAAATTTAATGTAACAAATCAATATAACTAGATGATCAAACTCTGATGAAAACTTTATTAAATAAAGCTTACTTCGTGTTCAAGTCTCAATAATCGAACTCTTTCAATATCAGAAAACTCCACCAACCAAAACTGAGCAAACCCCACCCAATTCTCCCCCACCCCCCACCACCCCTCCATCTCCTTCAAGTTCTCATTGGCTGAAGCCAACCAATCAGAAACAACTGTGCAATCAATATAGGTCAGTAGGTCATCAAATCTATTTTTAGTGTCTTTTAATTTCGGATTTGAATCTACAGATGATGGACTCGCAACTTGACGCACTTTCAATTTCGCTTCGTCTAATATTTTTCTTGAAAATTTCAGTAAATGAGATTCTTTGTTTTGCGTTGATTCGATTTTTGAGTCGTTTTGATTTGTAGAAATCATTTGAAGTGATAAATTGCCCGCAATAAAACCAGAGTCTGGGGTTAGAGACCTAGCAGTTGTGAAACTAATCAAAGCGTTATATTCAGTGTCGTTAGGAGACGAGGGAGAGAGACAGGAAGTAGAAATAGCGTCGTTATCGCTAAACGTAGCGCTATCACGTAAGGAAAGACGTGAAAGAGAAATAAGTTGATGTAGATCTTTGGTACCTCGACTCATTTTAAAACTCTGTCTTTATTTCATTTAGTTTCTTATGATTTATTATTAATAGGATCTATTTCAGTTTTAATATAAAGAATATAAATGAAAGCAATTGGTTCTTTAATATGATATTTGATCAATATCGATTAATCGTTTTGAAATGATCAACGTTCTACTCAGTTAAATGTTAATGTTAACGTTTAACTGAACGCGCAAGTTAAGCATCAGTTCAACGGCAGCGATGACGATGGGGACCCTGACGTGACCGACCCAGGCGAGGTTAAAGAAGAACAACATGACGGAGGACAGGGCTGTGCTGCTTTTAGCGAAAATCTTTAGAATCATGGAGGGATTCATATCTCAACGATATAGTGCAGTCATTATTTATATATCCTTCTTTAAATATTGATTCTTTATAATATTATGTTTGTATTATGTAAATTAGTATCATATTATGTATATTAGTTAATTAATCAGGTTAATTTATTAAAATTATTCATTTAATTGACTACTGAAAGATAACGAGTGATATCATTATTACAAGATGACATCATTATGGCAGTTACAAGATTTCAAAATAAATGATCCCTCGGTAAATTTCATTATTTAATTAATTAGGCAATTTAATTCATTTATTTGAATTTATTAAAATAATAAATTAATTTTAAATGATTTAAATTAAATTAAATTAAAATAAATACGAGCAAAAAAATATTTCCTATTATTCGCACAAAATATATAATACTATTTATCTCGGCTTCTGATTGGCTAATCTGGCGATGATAGATTAATCTAATTGGTGGGTAAATTTAGTATTATATATTTGTTCTATATTACATCTAAAGGTGTTCTTATTATTAGTTCTAGAAACAAATTATGTTCGTATTTATTCAACGATTGTTTCCAGAGAGACAATCAATTCTCTCGATTACAATATTTTTGTTTAGTTTCTGTTTATTGATTAAATTTGGACTGTTTAAACAATAATTAATAAAACTGCCATCTAAAAACTAATTTAACAATACTTAACTACACCCCGTTATTTAAACTTATTTGACAATTAGGCCTATCAATTACACCCCCAAGGATTAAACAAAGAAGTTTGTTTGACTCTTCTCCCTCCTACATAAATAATGTTAAGAAACTCTTACGTTTCCGAAGACCCCCTCACCCCCTTCTAAAAAATATCTGACTCGATTATAAAATGGATTCGCAGTTTAAATCAGAACAATTATAATTGTATATGTAATGTTATGTTTCAATACCTATTAATAAATATTATCAATCTATCTTTGCTAATTCATAATTTAATTGTAGCCTAATATTTAATATAGCATTCTCTAACTATTAAATACATTTATTACAGTTTATTACAATAGTTAAAATAAATACACAGTAAAACAAACGCAATTTAAATAAATAAATATAAAATCTCTAATTTAAAGTTTTTAATAAAGCCGTTCATTCTTTCAAAATTAACCATGAAAGAAATTCGATGTTATGTCTCTCTGCTTATCCTTCCAGACGTCTCTCTGCTTGTCCTATTACTTATCCGCCCAGACGTGCCTCTGCTTGTTCCCCCCTGTGGCCGAGAGTCTCTGCCTGTATCTCCTCCTGGGGTCGCTGTCCTCTCCCCGGTACTCGACGTACTCGCTCCCGTCGTCCCCTCGACGGTTGAACTGACGGTAGTGATCGACCCTCCTTGGCTCCAGCTCGTAGCCGTCGACGGTGCGACCCGTCTGGACGTAAGACAACACCTCGGGGAGCTGGACCCCAGGGTTGCGGTAGTAGGAGGGGTAGAGGTAGGCCGTGGGGGTCTGGGAGGGATAGCCGGATGAGGAGGCGTCGCGAGGGGTTTGCTTGTCGTGTTTGGTGGGTTTTTGATTGGGGTTAAGTTGTTCAAAGACTGGGGTGGATGGGCGGGGGGTTGAATGTTGTGCTGGTTTGTTGTTTGATGTTTTCTTGTGATTTTTGTGCTGATGTGACGGCGACTTGGAATGTTTTTTGTTGTCATCAGAATCACTTTCTGAAGAAGATGATGAAGATGAAGATGATGATGAACTAGAACGATGATGGTTCTTCTTTTTATGATATTCTTTCATGTTCTCTTTATTCTTCTCATCTTTCTCATGTTTCTTGTCATGATGATCCTCATGTTTCTTCTCATGCTTCTTGTCATGATGATCCTCATGTTTCTTCTCATGTTTATCTGGAGGACTCCCACCATGAGCCTTGCACACTGGACATTCTTTATCTTCCACCTTATGATGACTTCCAGATTTCTCTTTCATTTCATGATGTCTGGGTTCATCATCATCTGATGAAGATGAGGATGAGCTGGAAGTTGATCTACCTCGTTCTATGGGATACCTCCTTCCACACTCTCCGCATTTCTTTCCAGCTTTGTCCTTCATCTCTGCCTTAGAATGTTCAGGATTTCTGGGGTGATGTACTGGATCTTGCTGGTTGATGCGTTTACCGTGGTGGAATCCCCCGTATTCCTTGGAAGTGGTTGACCAACGTTTGGGGTAAGTATTGTCCACCTTACGCACCCAACTTTCGTTACGAAACCGGTGCATTCTCAGCTAAGATTGACTTGAAAGAGAATATATAAGTTTGGATTTATTTATAATCTAATAATAATAATCTGCAAAAGTTACAAGAAAGCAATGAGTAATTAAGCCTATATATGATTAATTAAGCCTCTAAATTGACTAATTAAGCCTCTAAATTGACTAATTAAGCCTCTAAATTGACTAATTAAGCCTCTAAATTGACTAATTAAGCATCTAAATTGACTAATTAAGCCTCTAAATTGACTAATTAAGCCTCTAAATTTACTAATTAAGCCTCTAAATTTACTAATTAGGCCAAATCAGTAATTTTCTGTTGGCGCATTAGTTCAATCTCTAACTCTGAATCAGCAGATTAAAAGTTTTACGAGTGATAAATAATTACAATAAAGTTATATCTAAATGACATGATGAAAAAGACTAAAATATTTATGCCTAATTTTGACTTTTATCGAATACTAGAAGTTTTTCTAATTAATTATTTATATCTGAAGCCTTTGTACAAAATAAATCAGTTTTAACTTTAAAAAGCTTATTGAAGCTACATTAATAAAGTTGCAAAACTGTTAAAATGGTTGTTTTATCTCGAGCAGTTTTCAGTCTAACCGAATTTCTGGGTCTATCGAACTTATAGAAAATAATTCTAAAACTTTTTATGATTTCTATAATAAGTTGATTTGTTGTCGTTAAGGCGAAAATATAATCAAACAAAACGGTAGTTGTTGTACTCAACTGTTTATTTAACGTTCAGCCTTTGAATAGGACAGAAAAATATAGCGCTTAAATAGAATTGATTTAGAATATGTTTAGAATTTGTTTAGAATTGATTAGAATGTTAGCAGCAGTGACATAGAGAGACATATTATATAACAGCAGACAAATATTTTTTATTATATATCAGCAGAGTTGATATTGACAACGCACTCAGTCTATCAGTATATAGAGTCACAGACAGACAGACAAACAGACAGTCAGTCAGACATAGAGACAGACAGATAGAGTCAGACAGACAGAGAGAGAGACAAAGAAACAGACAGATCTATTAAATAGAGATAAAAAGAGCAAAAAAGGCAAGTTTTGATGGTATCAACAAACATTAATTCTGATCTTACACAATTAATGAATCGAATGATATTATTGAAAGATAATTATCAACGCATATACACATAGAAATAGTACATTATTTTGTTTTAAAAAGGTGTGCGTTATTAAACAAAATCTGAAATCTCTTATAATTCGCTGTTTTTACTTTAATTAATACAAGATTATGCAATACATAAATACCATGAAATGCACCCAATTAAATACACAATAAAATACGATCAAAAAACTAGAAACTAACTGCAAAACTATAAAAAGCTGCGTAATACAGGAATAATACAAAACCACTGAATGATAATATTATGCAAAAAAGTCTAGAAATATAAACCACTAGATCCCAGATATGTAAACAATTGATAACAAAGAATATAAATGCAACAATATTTGAATAACAATTGAACTCAGACTTAGGGGGTATTTTACCCCCTAATACATTAACCCGACAAAACGGTGGCCCCGTCAATTCATTTAATAACCCTAACCTTAACTAACACTAAACTTAACCATAACCCTAGCACTAATACTAGCTTAACTTAACACTAACCTTAACTTCAGTCCTAACCCGAATCCTAATCCCAAACATAACCATAAGAATTAGCAATTGGGGGTGATTTGTCTGGGCTGTTTTGACAAATCATACAATTAAACACAATATCATTAAATAACAACAACTTCAAGACATTACAAATATTTCAATGTAGTGAATTACAGACATTCGAGATAATGAAATTATATAAGACAATTCAATCTAAACTATTTATACAAAATAAACTCGTAAAATAAAGATGTTAGTAAATCGTAATTCTGAATATCAATTCATCAACAACAGAAAATAATTCTAAATACAAAATTGAGCAAATGAATGTGATTATAAACCAATATACAAATTCGCATTGGGGTGGTGTGGAGGGGGTGGATTTAAAATGTAAAACAAATAAAAATAGCAAATTCATAATATAAAATATTAATTTACATTTTTAAAATCACCAGAAACGAACAGAGATCTAAAATACCCACAAAATCTAAAATATTAAAAATAAACGCATACAAAATAATTCAAAAGCAATAATATTAATTAAACAAATAAACAGAATTAGAACACCTTTTTAATTGTTAATACGTTTGTTATAATAAATCAACTAGCAGTGTTAATAATGTAAACTATAAAATATTATGCATTCATTGAAGTAAATATCTATAAAAAATATAGTATTAAAAGTTCTAATCACATAAATGATTTAATTAAATCAAACAATGATGCATATACGAATTGTATATACTGTATATTATAGAACCGTTACTATATTATGCAATCAATCCACCAATCAATACATCAATCAACCAAATAACCAACCAATCAATCAACCAATCAGCCCAGCCCATTTTTAACCTTCAAATCCATCCTCTTCCACTCTGCTAGTTTATAAAACTCTTCCTTACTCATCTCAAATATCTCCTCAAATTCTTCCCTTGATAAATACCTCTCCGTCTCCCCCGGGTCCACCCCTGCTGGCAATTTAAGCGCCCCCCTACAAACCCTCAGTATTTCATACGGATACACTCTCCCCGCCTCTTTCTCCCCCCCTCTCTCCCCCCCCGTCTCCTCCCCACATTTTTCTCCCTTAAAAACATTCGGAGCTGATTTTCGCAACGAAAATCTCGCCTTCGCGAAATCCGGTATTTCCGGTGTCGGTATTTCCCTTCTCGGGATTTTCCGCAAACCCGTCATCGGGTCAAAAAGGTCAAACGATGAATCACCGGGTTTCCACATCAACGATGAATCATAACCGCGGCGATTATCATCAACGGCGCTGACTGCTCGACGACGAAATCCGTAACCAGGACGGGGGGGTAAGGTGGCGCGGACTAAACTACGACCCACACTGGAGGAGGACCTGGGGGTGATGGACCCCCCGTCACCCCCCGAGCGGCTCGTCCTCCCCGAGGCCAGGGGGGTCGTGCGGTAAGGGTATGTCCCCCCGGAGGTGAAATAATCTAAATTAGAAGGGGAGCGGTCGCAAAAATCTAAATCAAGCGAGGGAGAGGCAGAGGAGGAAGGGTAGCGGGGAAGGTAGGGGGGGTCTGAGACGGCGCTTGGGTGCCTGGAGGAGCCACGGGGGTTGGAGGAGGGGTCGGGGGGGTTTTGGGATTTTTTAAAATCGTTTAGGATAAGTTGAGCAGTGCCGGATTGAGTGAGTTTTGAAAGTTGGGCTAGGTCTTTGTCTAACTGTTAGAGTTAGAATATGGGAAGATTTAGAATTTAATGCTAATATAGAACAACGAAAGTATACACTGCATGTCAAGTGTAAAATGTTGCAATTATAAATTATAACTTCTGAATTGTAAGCAATTGTAAATTATAATTCTGATCTGATGACTGTCAAGTCTATCAATCATTCCTCAATCAATTACAGTTTATCATTAAGGTTTCATCAAAGTTAATATTATAAGAACTACATAAATCAATTTATAAAGTAAATTAATATAGAATGAATGCACTATGCACTAGGCACTGCTAATTAAACATCCAGCGCAAACTTCCAAAAAACAGCATCAACAAAAACACCAACCTTGTTCCCGTTCTCCTTCCCCTCCGCCCTAATCCAATCCAGGACCCTGCGATCCCTCAGTAGGTCCGGATAGGCTGCGGCGGGGTCTGGAGCCCCCGGCCAATCATCTCTCTCTATGGGTCTAACCACGCCCACACTTTTCTTCCCCTCCGGGTATTTTGCCATTTGGATAAATTCATGCGATTTACTCGAACAAAAAGGCTCAATTTTTTCAAAAGCGAAGTCCTTTTTTTTACCCCCGTTTATCGAAATATTCGGCCCCCCAATTTTTAAATCCTCCCGGGGTTTATAGCTGAATCTTTCCCTCGATGGGGGGCGGTGGAAATGTAAGATTTCAGGGGTGGCTGGATTGAGGGGAGGGCCCCGTTTAAAAGTACCCCTTAATTCGATGTATGATCGGCTCAAATGTTTGCCATAATCAGAATCAAAGTGTGCTGATGTGACGGAGGAACTTCTAGATTTTCTGGAGCCTTGTGGGCTTGTGCCCCTGTATCGCATTATGTTTTCTATGGGGGAGCGAGACCTTAAGGAGGGTCTGGGGTTAGTTTTGTGGTTAGCGTTATGATCTTCGTAAAATACGTCGCTGTATTGTGAAGATCTCTGATCTGATAAAATGTCTGATTTAAAATCAGATTCAAAATTATTGGTCCCACCCCTTGCCTTTGTGAAGTCATGATTGACAGCTGGTGAGTAATTATATGCTCCACCCCTTCCTGTCTTTAGGTAGTCATGATTGGAATGATTGACAGCTGGAGAGTTATTATATGATCCACCCCTTCCTGTTCTAGTGTAGTCATAATAAGAATGATTGACAGCAGGTATACTATTACAGGCTCCACCCCTCGGTATAGATTGATTGGAATTATTGACATCTGGCGAATTATTATAAGCCCCACCCCTTTCAGCTCTGCTGTACTCATAATTGGAATGATTGACCGCTGGAACACTATTATAAGCCCTGCCTCTTTCTTCTCTTTTATACTCATAACTCGAATGATTGACAGCCGGAACATTACCTCCCCTTCTATCATCACCCTCGTCAATATAACCAACATGGCCGCCGTTTATTTCCATTCCCTTGCTTCTCCTAATTGGTTTCACGGGGGAAATCTCTTCTCTATGAATCGATGCAGAATGCGCTAACAACTTAGGAGAACATGAGGTTAACGCAGAGCAGTTTTTACAAACGAATCGTCTTGCGCCAAAACGCATGACTTTCTCCCCCGGTGCAAACCTCTGCGTGCAACTTGCGCAGCAGAAGCAGGCATCATGGAAAGAACAATCTAGTGCTGACACAATGTCGTTGTTGATGCGTTTATCGCAAACATTGCATAGTGTGGAGTTAAGACGTTTGTAGTCATCGATGCAGTAATGGGCGTCGTCTTTTGTGTAGAACCCGCCCACAGCGAGGGAACAATGGCAGGCGCGACATTTGAAACATTCGATGTGAAAGTATCTGTATGCAAGAGACGAAGATAAGTGTGAGCATGAGCTTGTCGTTAATAAAGCGTCTGTACTCTGTCTAGCCAGAGTCTAGCCAGAGTCAAGACGAAGTCTAGAGAGTCTAGACAGTGTCTAGACAGTATAGACAGAGCCTAAGCAGTCTAGACAGAGTCTAAACTGTCTCGATAGTCTCAACTGTCCAGACAGAGTCTAAACTGTCTAGAGAGAGTCTAGACTGTCTGACAGAATCTTGATTGTCTGGACAGAGTCAAGACAGTTTAGACTGTCTAGACTGTCTAAACTGTCTTGACATTGTCTAGACAATCAATTCTTAACATTGTCTAGACTCTGTCTAGACTCTGTCTGGACTGTTTAGACAGTCTAGACTCTGTCTAGACTG
>JAQIXG010003359.1:0-15091 GCA_034700105.1 Oconnorella tubifera
CTTTATAATTAAATACGCTATTACATTTGGCCTTTTGTGAAAAATAATTAAATACGCTAAAATAGAAGATTACCAAAAATGCTATGTATTAATGCACATGCTAATAGATATACTGTATAGAATCTCATTAACTGGCTTACAGACTTTCAGTCACTGGTAAAAATAATACAATTATGAAATTCTTTCTAAAATTCAGCATTATCTCTGACACCAGTCCCATACATCCTATGCTATATTGATATTAAGTTTGTGAACTTTTTTACTATTAAGAAACTTTTTATGAATTGCACTTTTTTGTGAATGCACTTAGATAACAGTGATCGTTCTATACTTTATTATATTAACATAATTTTAAAAGATTTGGCAACTGTTTCATATTAATTATCAGATTATTCGATCCCCCTCCCCCTCTCCCTTTCCTTCTTTACTCGTTTTTGCACTAACATATGATGATCATAAATCATTGCAAGTTTAAAATTCAAGCAGTTCTGTTAACTGAAAAATATTTAGATTATATAGAGCGCACACATGATACTGTTAGGTGTGTTTGTAGCATAACTGTGTTTTTTAAGTTAATTACTTTAACAGCATCAGCTAGTTATAATTATACTTATATAACCATAAGTGAAATTCTCTCCTATGGTGTGTTTATTCTTAACATCATTAATCACTGTGCAGTATAATCCAAATTGCTGAGATTTAAACTGTTTTAATGAATAAGATAAACTTGATAAGGCTTATTGATTTATACTACCTTTATAATGATTAACTTTGCAAACTGTGAAATTTGATAATGTGAAAAATCATTAACCTTTTAGAAAACATGGATAATAATTGGTATGCCATAGCCACAAGTAATGTTAAAGTGTTCGCTTTAAATAATAAAGTTATAGTTTTAAAGTAAACCAGTTTTAGGTTAAGTTCTGAAAAAAGGCTATTATTTTCACAATTTCTGAATTTGTTACTTGTTTTAGAGGTATAATTGTAATTGGTGCTGTATCTAATTATTTATATATTAATTCTGTACTGATTATACTGCGTTTGCTGGTATTGAATTTAGAACTGAAAATAACTGTCATTGGCCATTTGAGATCAACTTCCATTGTGTTGAACATGCAACTTATAAATAGTTTTTATAATAAAGTATAGTACAGTTCTCTTTATTCAGCTTTTGTACAGTGTCAAGGCTATATTCTCTATAGTAGAGGTTCAAATTGTAATAAATGTAATAAATTTAATAAAATAGTTTAAAATGCCAAGTTTCTCATTTTATTTTTGAATTCTTAATAATCTGACAATTCAGTATTTAAATTATCAATTTAGAATTCAGTTGCATTTAAATTATGTATAATTGTGGTATATACACTTACTTTATGATCTTGATCGTCATGATCTTGAGTTGGTCATAAATCTTTAATATTTTATGTGAATTTAAAAACTTGGAAATTGTACAATACGGGGTAGTTATTTAATTAGCTTATAGCAGTTTTGAAAATATTTGGTTACATTTTATGAGAAAGTTTATAAATTGCAACATATAACATCAACTCTTCTATTGTACTGTTACTCTTCTGCTATATAAAATTGTCACATTTCACATAGGCTTTTTTACTTGATTTTTTGTGTACTAGCGTATGTAAAGTTGTAAGGGTATATGACATAGTACAGCACTAAGGAACAAAATCGCTTTATTAACTTTTTACAGTCCAGCGTATACTAAAAGACTGATGTGACTCATTTTTCATTCACTTTCTTTAATATTTTACAGTAAATTGTTAAAATTTATCTTATATCATACAATATCAATGTTCAAAAAGTATACTTTTGAGATTTTGTATAAACATTAAGAGTGGTTAAACAGTAATCCTTGATACTTATTTTATGGATGTTTCATTTCAAATCATAATTATTAAGGATATTGCTGTAATAAGCATATGTCTCTATATATATGTATGTTATATATGTTCTTATATGTCTCACGAAACGTTTGAAGGAAATTATATTGATGGTAAAACCCAGTTTGAAGAAATCTTTTTTGGAAAAGATTTCTTCAAACTGCTAAAACATTTAGTATCTTATTAAATTATTAGAATGATTAGGCTTAGTTGCCTTGTTACTAAATCATGACTGTAGATAGGCATGTACTTTAAGCTCATTATTTTCATATTTGCTTGTTTTTTTAATTAGACGCTTAGTTTTTGTAATTCACGTTTGTAACTATAGTGCCTTAAATATTTGCTGGTATTTTGAGTTTTTTTTCAGATGTTATGATACTTAGTTCTTAACTGTTTGATTGAGCACTCTATACGACATTGCATTATAATGAAATTATATTTTTGCATTTAGACAAATTTGTTATCAAAAGTGTTTTACTATTTGAAAATGGAAAATAACTAAACGCCTATCAAGGAAATTAATGTTATACTATACGGAAATGCCACTAAATATATCTCTTTGATTACAATAGCTGTATTTTAATAAGCACTATTATAATTGAAATACTTATGATCGTAATAATATTGCTAAGTACTAGACTTTATCTTTCTTACAAAATTGTACAATTCTAGGCAAGCGCTTTGTATATTTTTTGTTAATTTTTGCCATTAATTTTGTACGTTACATTGTATATACTAAACTACCTCTGTTCCGTTTTGTCTCGTTGCAAATGTTAATACTAGAATATACTGTTCTCTATGCTAGCATGTTGAATTTGTACATTATAATGACGAAATATGCATAGCACATAAAATTGTCAGTTTAATAATGACTGTTTGGTTTCTTACAAGTAGCATAACAACAATAATATAACAATTTCTTTAAGTAGCTTAATATTTATGTAATCAACATATAGTGAAATTGATTTTTTTCTTTAGAAATCCTAGCCGTTGTTATGATTTAGCACTGATAACAGAAATCAAACTTTCAATTGATCATTGACTATTTTTCAGGTTTTCATCTCTCAATATAATTATATAACAATGATTCCCATATTTTAATCTAACCATCACTTATATAAAAATACAGAAAGTATATTAACGATTTATAGATAAATGCTGATTTTTTTATGTAATCTACAAGAAAAAAACTGAAGTTAGTTAATTTAAAGCAAACATTATTCCTAAACAAGGAAATAATATGTAACTTGTCCGATATAGAATTATTGTGAATAAACACTAACAAAATAATAGCTCGGTTGTAACATGCTATTTTTTATTATTATTATATGTTCGCATTAATATTTTTGTTATTATTCTATTATTATAGGCCAACATTGAATTTGATTGAAAGACAGTTGACATAGACCCACATTAACTGAGATTAATAGTACGGAAGATGATTCGTCGTAAAATCAGTTTTTTATAATTTCAATGAATGAATTTATCGCAATTAATCATTATTTAGAATCACAATAATAATTTCTATTGTGAGTTTTCTCAACATTTATAACTTTCGTCGTAAAATCAATTTAACCCTTGGCAAGCAAACGAATATAATACGAGGCATATACTACAATGAGGACCTCTGTTAATCTAATAATAATAAATTCTCAAAAAGCGACGCTTTCATATTATGGCATACTTCAGGGTAAAGCGTGTATGATTGCTATTTGAGTAGAAATATTGATAATTTAATTAGTTTGAATTACATCTGTATAGATTATGCGGGTCGGTCGCCTAATTTTTGGAGGCCCCCTGCCAATTTTTGTTTTTTGGGCCCTTGTATTCAAAATTTATATCGCGTTCATGACAATATTTACTTCAAAGATAAAACAAATAAAAATAAAAGTTACATAGCCTCGATCAATTGAAAGTAATCAAATGCAGCACTTGGTTTATGTTCCATTGATATCATTGATGATGCTGCGCCATGCTTGAGCGAAGATACGACTTGATGAGCTTCAATTTAGAGAAAATGAGCTCTCCACTTGAGACGCTCACAGGCATTGAATGGATGATTCGCAAAGCGACCGCCACATTCGGGAAGATATCTAAGAGGCCGGATTTCAAAATATAATCCATTACATCACGAACTCTCCTGCACTCGGATAAGAGTATATGAGAAAGTGACCGTTTTCGCGATGACCATCATGACAACTTCAACTTTGACATGTGCTGTTAGTGCAGTAGACACAACTGTACAGTGTTGAAGTATAGCTTTTGATTTTCCCAGTGTTTCGCGGGAGGAATGTTGTAAAGGAATCCGAAGATGTCGCTGTACATGTTCAACGTGTCAGACTGCAAGGCACACAAGACTGACGTCGATTGCGTGAATGAAGAACTGCAAATTGAGTTTGTGCAAAGCATCGACGATATATAGGGTCGTCTTCAGCTTCATATCGAAACTGGCGCGGTACACGTCGGCGCTTTCAACTGGCATCTCAGCTGGTATATGTTCAGTTCATTGCTTAAAATTTGTTTCCGCGTTGACTGCTGATGCTGATGAGAAGGAAGTGTTGCTTTCGCGATAGCTGCGTAGTAAACACTGCATTGCTCTGATAAGCTCCTGGGCGACGTCAAGTTGCATGTTTTCGTCCTGACGTATCTTTCTGACCTTATTGATATCAACCAGCAGATCGTGCCATATGATCAAACACAGTAAGAAGCGGAAGTGTGTTACTTGATTTCATTTATTTCTCCATTTTATTATAGTTTTCATATATTTAACTGTTCAGATTTAAGTAATTTATATCAAAACGGGCCCCCTAAACACCCGAGGCCCTCTGCGGCCGGCTTTGCAGGCCCCACGCGACGGCCCTGAGATTATGTAATGTCAAAATGAAAGATTGAATTTAATTTATGCAATGAGAAGCTAATTTAAATTTAATTACAGTCGTTTTTAGTTAATTCTTGACTACATACGACGAGATGTGAAAATTTCATACACCCCAAGACTACAGCAAATAATAATAAAAAACAACGAAATAAATTAAGAACTATTGTCTTGTAATAAAACATAGGTCGCCAGATAAATTATTTAGAATAAAAGTAATATTGAGAATAAAAACAATAATGCGTTTATAATAGAAAACAATTTCATAATCGAGTAACTGAATTATTAATAAAATCGGATCATTCATCAGTAAGATCGCAATCACAGATCATTTTAGAATATTTGAAAAATGATCCCAGACATTTTAGTATGCTCCAGAAGTGATCTCGAATATCTAGAATGTTCGGGATAGCTTCCCATACATTCTAGAGTGGTCTAGAAAAAGTGATAGAAATCTTTCTAGAATGTTCAAGATGTGATCCCGAACATTCCAGAATAATCAAATGATGATCGGGGTTCATTGATTCTAATACGCTTGGAAATTTAGTTAAAATTTTGTAATTAAAAAAATAATTATTTTATTTTTATTTAATTTAATTCTTAAAATGGCAAATAATACCGAGAGGGAACCGGAAGAAGAAAACTCAACGGAGCGAGATTTATGGTACTGTCACTCCTGTCAGAAACACGTCGTGCCTAATCTAATAGTACGTCTTAAAATTAAGATTTTTAATAATAAATATTTTTTTAAATAATAAATTATTAATTTATAATTTTATTTGATAATTATTATAATATATAAGATAAATATACATTATATATATATATATTTATATTTACGGCAGGTTTTAGGAAAAAAATTTGTGCTATTTTAAGCATTTTTGAGAATTTTGAGAAGTACTGTGACACATTTTATGGCAATTATTACATTTAATCGTATAACAACTGGTTTTTAAATGTTGGTGTTCCATGATATTATTGTTTAAATTAATGTTAATTAATTTACTATATTATTGTATAAATTAATGACTTTAAATATAATACAATGATCCAAAGGGAACATTAATTGTGATCTCATTTGTAGGGATTAACTTGCATTCATTTTTGTAACTTTTTATCATTAGATCTTGTAAACTTTATAATGATTACGTAATATTGTAATATGGAATAGTTGATTATGTTTATAATTACATTCTGTATTTATAAATGTTGTTTTTGTTTGCTAACAGGACTTTGCTTGTTCACAATGTGAAAGTGGCTGCATAGAAGCTGTTAAGTCAGTTATATAACTATACAATCATTTAATGAAACTATTATCATTATCATCAGCGTTATTCAGGCCAGGAAATATGATTTAATGGTGTGTGATATGGGGGGGAAGCAACAGTATGCAAAAATTTGAGAACTAGAATACTGCTTTAAAGTAAATTTTCTATAAGAGTCTTTAAGTCAATTTTTACAGTGCATTAACGTGAAGATTTTTAAAATCTTATTGTTTTATTCTTTAGTCCATAAATTTGAACAAAAACACGTAAATTTTATTTAAAAAACTGATCAACTTTTTTTTACTGAGCAATAAAGATCATTGTATACTGATTTGATTCAGTTATTCATAGGAATTGTCTTTCATGATTCAATGATTTAAGTTTGATGGTGATGGGGGGGAGGGGGAGTCCAAATACTATTCATTCATTATTCACCGGTGCGAGGTTTTTAATAAAATTATAAAATATTTTTCTGTATTGCAGAAATTCTGCTGTGACTGCACACAGTGATATTGATTCAGAGGTTGAAAATTTGCACTTTATTTATTTGAATGAATAATACAATAAATATACGAAATATTTATTTATTTAATTTTTTTATTTAACTTTATTTATTTGAATGAATAATACGATAAATATACGAAATATTGTCTTCATATTTGGTATCATTTAAGTTTTATATCATTGAGATTTAAATAAATTTTAATTATTTTAAAATTAGTACATTTAAATAAAGCTTTTTTTATTTAGCCAATGGAAACATACGTTACATCGGTAGGTGGGGCTTCAGCGCTCAATGGGGCTCAGTATTATAATGAGGCCTCTGGGGTAGGAGGGGGTGCAGTGGGGGGAAGGACAAACAGAGTGATACGTAGACCTAGACGCACACATATAGCGGTGCATAGGTTTCATAATCCTGGTCTGCCTGGTGTTCTCACTGGCAATCCTTTCCAGTCGTAAGTTTATAGTATTACTAGACTTATTAATATTTATCTTTTTTGATCTATCTTTTCTTTCTTCATAACGTCTCTTGTAATTTTTTGCAAGATTTTGCATAAAAATGTATTTATTTTAAATGTATAGATTTTACTTGCGAAATCTTTAATTTTTTTGGCTTAGTCTTAAGAATTTTATCTTTTTTTATCATCTATTTATTTTATTAGATATTTCGGTGCCTATCAAGATTTTTATCAATCTATTTTTAATCGTTATCTTAAACTTTAGACAGTCTACTCATAGAAATACAATTTTAAAGACTTTTTTAAGAGATCAGTCAGTAAAGGTAGCTTTTTAAAATAAATGATTATGAATATATTTGGAATCTAGGGCTTGTGCATCTTTACTTCTTACCCTTTAATGCTATTTGATTCATATTTCTATATCTTATATTATTCATATATATATATATGTAGATTTTGTAATTTATAAAGATTTAAAATGTGCTGTTTTTTATCAGTTTTTGTCTGTTGATTGAAACTCTATGTATATCTGTATTCATATTATCCAGACTTTTTAACTGACAGATATTTAAATACAGTTATAATGCTGTTCCAATTAAAAATTCTTTTTTTAAAAAGCATCTTTAATCTAGTAGTTATTTTGATGATGGGGTAAAATTTCTTTTAAATGTTTGTATGAATATTTCTGGTTTAAAATAATCTGATTTTTTTTTTTTTCAGTTTCATCAGTCAGGTAATGTCCAGCCTTGTCGGGGGTGAGACAACCTTTGCAGGGGGCGCCGTTAATATTCAAGTGTAAGGATTGCATCTTTTTGCGTATATTTTTATTTTAGCGTAAAAGTTTTAAAACTGTATCATGTTGAAATATAATGACGCATTGAATCTGTTGAATTGATATTTTTGAATTGGCCCGATTGTTAATTCTTAGGGTTGGGGTTAGGATTCGGGTTAGGGTTAAAGATAGGGTTAAGTTTAGGATTAGTTAGGGTTATTTGATGGATTTACAGGGATGTTTTGTCGGGTTATTGTGTTCTGGGTCATTTTGTTTGGGTACTATATGTTACTGATTAATCATTATTTAGAATATATATATATTATTTTAATATATATACCATGTATTTTTGATACTATATATATGTTATTATAGAGCAGTTTATTTGAGAGTCATCATTGTTTTGTTTTTAATTTATTTCACACAGGCAGCCATTACTAATGAATGGTAACACTGGTGACTATATATGGACTCCAGGTGGTCTTGACAATATTATAACTATGGTCAGAGATGCCTTATATTTAATTATACGTAATCTTCTTGCTTAATTATACGTTGTGTTATTATTGAATTGTACGTAACAAATTGTTTGTAATATAACATTGATTATTTGTTTCTTATTTGTTGAAACATTGTATAACTAAATTATATATTAAAAATAATATACTGTAATTATGAAATTATATATTATACTGTATATATTAACAGAATTATATATATTAGTTACAATTTTATTACTAATTTATTTTCATTATGCGATATTAACTAGATATGCAGTATTAACTAGAAAGATTAAATGTAATGATTTTGGTGTTGATCTATTTATAATTCCTTTGAAACTTCTATATTTTTATGCAATAATGTTTTTTAATTTGTTGCGTAAATCTTTTAGTTGTATTAATTGAAGCGTTTAAATGTTCTCCAGTTAATGAATCAGTTGGATGGATCTGGCCCTCCACCTGCTGATAAAAATCTCATTGATTCACTCCCTACTGTTAGTATAGATGCTCAGCAAGTCGGTTAGTTTTCATTTAAATCAATCTTTTATTTGTCATAGAATGTAATAACAAGTATAGAAATGAAATAAATGATTGACGAAATGGACTTGTAGGCCAAAACTCTAATGTAGCTAGGTGAAAGATCTAATAATTGATGTGAATGCTCGCTATTTTTGATATCTTTTTCACCCGTTAGTAAGAAGCTTAAATTGACAGCTGCATCTGAGACACCGTTCACAAAATACTGTAATCCAGACGTTAAACTTAACTTGCTGCACCCTTTAGTAAAATGCTGAATTGACAGCTACGTCTGAGACATCGTATATATAAAACTATAATCCATACATTAAATAAACTTCATGTATTATTTATGATTATTTGTGTCTAGAGTCCCATGTACAGTGTCATGTATGCATGGAAGACTTTATATTAGATGAACCAGTGAGACGTCTGCCTTGCAAACATGTCTATCACTCTGACTGCATCATACCTTGGCTTCAACTTGTAAGTCTACAAATAGACTCTGGTCATCTTCTTTATATATCTTGTATTGCTGTGGGTTAATTTTTTTGAAGCTTGATTTTTAAAATGAAATAATCGTATACAGAGTTGTTTTAGTGTATGATGTAGTTACTTTAGAAGAGCAACGAGTCACGGATGTTATAGAGGGTTAATTTTTAACTTATTCAAGCATCATAGTTGCGTTAATATATTATAGTTGTTGTGTTAACATTATTATCTCTATATATCAAGCATATTGTAGGCAGTATGATTATTGAGAAATTATAAAATGATTTCGATCATCCCATGTGGTATAATAAATCAGTTTTTAAAAGATATTCTTCAATAGTTAGTCAATCTATCTATAGTTAGTCAATATATCTCTTTCTAATTCTTCTTTTTATACTCCTAAAATTGATATCATTTTGCATTAAATAACCTTCTTATATACTGTTAAGCAACCAGAAAATAAACTCACATTAGATATTCACTAATTTAATGTATTTTTGTATTTTCTTTGTAAAAATTTCACTTTAATATATGCAATATGCGTTAATGAATTGATACTTGTTTTATCATTTTAACTTGTAATATTTTGTTTTTGTTTGTATGATATCCAGCATGGTACGTGTCCTGTTTGTCGCCAAGCCGTCGACTCTCAACCACCCACATCATCCGACCTCTCAGTGTCTCACGAAGAAACGTACCCCCCTCAATCAGACTATGATCAGAATTTGTAGATAGTAACACTCACCGCGAATATATCAATATTTATTACCCGGGTATTTTGAATTCGGAACCCACATGTCATTTCCTTTAATTATTATTAGTGAGTTGAATCGATAGAGCACTTCAATTCACTTTATTTTATTTTAAATTTTGAGAATGTTTGCTTTAAACTGCAGAGTAATATCAGTAACTTGTCATTCTTAAGGGAAAATGATTTACTGTATTGTTTTGAAAGTAGAATGCTCTCTATCATTACTTTAGTTTTGCACAGATTACATCCTGTTTCTAAATTGTCTTCTGGTGCTGATGTGATATTAAGAATACAAATAAGTGAAATTTTTAGAATTCTATTTTAAAATTTATTTTCGTGATAAGCAGACAAATATAAAGCAGCAAATTATTAGATGAATCGGCTTTGTTTTTAATTAAAATTATTTTAATGACACTAGTTTCCTATGGTTGTATAAATGATTAAATACTATATTTTTGGTCTTGTTTTTATGATTTTTAAAGTGCAGTATTAATTCAGTCAAAATTGGAGGATTCCTAAACTTTTCTTTTCACAATATTGTATATATTACATCATTATATAGTATTCAATTGGAATGCTAGTTTCTTTGTACTTTTTATTCTAAATTTAATGCAACACTGTAGACTTATTATGCTGTAAATTATACGATTCTGAATTTGTGGCTTTAAAATTAATTGCTGGTAGAAAAATTTAAATTTCAAGTGCCACAGGTTATATGTAAATTTTTAGTTTATTTGAGTCTGCTGTTATATTGCTGGTATATTAATGATAGATTAGGCTAAAAATATTGACAATGCTGTATTTATTAAAGCAAGAAACCATATATAGTGTTTCGCTGCAATCCACATTATTCTGTCTTCTGGGGTTTGCTGATCCTGTATTGCTTTTAAAATTATTTTCAATTTGATATTATTGAAGAATAGAATTATATTTGATTTCACAAGTATTTGTTTGTATTTATTTTACTAAAATTATATTAAGAGATAAAATATATAGCAATATTATTTTGGAGTATTGAGTAATTAAGCTTACTTATACTTTACACGAGTATTGCAGAGTCCCGTTGAACTGAAGTCTCAATTTTTTGGCTTCACTAAGTTCATATAAAGCATATTTGGATTAAGTATAATACTAGATTCTATATGCAAATAGATCATGAATAGAAATATAATAGCTTTTATAAACGAATTAGCAGCTATGAAAATGTTATGAAATTCAATGGTCCCTTGACAAAACGAACCCGAATACATTAACTGACAATAGGCCCCAATAAATTATCTAATAACTCTAACCAATTGTAATTGAATCATAAAGATTGAATCACATGCAAAGATTGAAATCCATGGATCTAGCGGTTCGCACAATATGATTGTCACCTTCGATTGTTTTGTATACATGTGAGCATGAACCCATCTCCATATCATATGCTGCTCAAAAAAGTCTTGTTACTACAAAAATTCTATAACCCGCGGTTCGTCGATGCAAAGATGGGTTTCTAGTTTAACAGTAGGCCTACAGCGTACACCGGAATTACTATGAGGGGGGTGGAGGGTTTCCTCAAAAATCATTTAGCTCATGGCCTTTTAAAATTTTGTTAGGTTATCACTCAATTTTCGTCTGCAATTAATATATGTATTCATTTTAGCATATATGCATCAAACGCAAAATAAATGTCAAAACGAGGAGGGGGTGGGTGGGTTTATACGGCTAAACTCGCACCTTTAGCGTTACAAATAAATTGTTTTACCTGCAATAGGGGAGGGGGGTTATGTGCCCCACGAACCCTCCTTTGATACGCCACTGTTATTATTTTAATGTTTACAGAGTTTAGCTATGTAGGATAAACACCCGAGTTTAAAATAGGACCTGCATACTTTCAACTGAAGAAGTCAGTTTTCGATTGAAGTAGTCATTTTTTCTCCAAATTGATTTATTGCTTTATTTCTTTTCTGTTTTAGTTAATTCAGTTTTTTAATGTTTAATATTATTTTTCTTTAGAGAGTTGTCAGTGACTAAACTGTTGTTGTACTAATTTAATTGAAAGGCTAAAAGACAAAATCGACTTCCGTTTTCAAGTGCATTTTTATCTTGCTATTTCACTAACGCAGCTCACTAATCTTTAACACTTGTAATTATCATCTGTTAAAAGACTGTAGGGTCTAATCTATGTTTATGTTTATGAAGAGTTTGAGCAGGATTTAAACTTAGATCGAAAACATTTAACATAATCGAGTATAAATGGCCTATTTTCGGACAAGCCTACTGAACGAACTGAACTGCTTTAAGTGACTGATGTTCAAGTCGTATAATTTTATAATATGCTAAACTATTATAAACAGAACCAGTAGTCAGTGAAAAGTTCGTAAAATTAACGTAAAGATAAATCAATCAGTAAATACTAAATGTTCATGCATTACGTGAGCTTATCAGTAAAATATCGGTCGATTTGAATTATTGCAATGAATAAAAGTATATTTCATTGCTAGCCTCTTTCATTCATAATTTGATCAAAATCCTAAGGCGATAAATGAATAACAGAATTATAACTAAATAAAAAAACAAGGTCTTTAAAACATTGATATTTGGTATTTTACTGTTTGTAAAGAAGTAAAATTTATCTTTTACTAATTTGTATTTAATAAAACTTATCCTTCGTGGACATTTCGTCGGAAATACATATAAACTTTGAACAGATTTTTTTATAAGGGCATTGACATGGCAGACACCTGTTATTACATCGGTTCTTTTGCTTCTAAGAATTTAGTTAGATGGTATGCTAAAATGAAATGAAAAAAGCTTCTGGTATCATCAACAGAATGTTGTTAATTTTTGAGTTTCAGCTTTAAATTATTGACATTGAACTTCACTCATCGACAGCGGAGTTTTATTACATTTACTACTATTATTATTTATATTCGAGGTGTCTGCTTTATCGTGTGATTGCAATGCACTGTCACTAAATCTTCTATTTTATGACCGCAATGCTGGCATAAAACTGAAGATTTTTACTACCTCGTCGAAGTTGTATCTTAGTTATCTGTAGTATTATACTTGAAAACATTTGGAAACATTTTGTCTGTTTTATAATGTAATCAAAGATATTTCAAAATTTAATTAAAAGCAGAACATGTTGTATCATTTCATGCAACAAGATTCAACAGCTGAATTCAATTATCTTGAAACTGTGTATCTATAGTTAAGCCACTCTGTATACTATAGTAGAAACATATTGTTCATAATACTGTGATGTTAAAGTATCATTTGAAAGTGACATCTTTATTGACTGTTGCGACGATGTTTTGCGTTTAGGGCATCTTTAATTGCTGGTTGACTTATAGTTGATTAAATAGGACATATATCTTATATATTACAGCATATGAGAAAGTTGTCGAATAGAATTATATACAATTATACGGGGAAGCCTCTAGATGATGTGCAACAGTTTATAAACACATTTATTAGAGTAAATTAAATTGGATCACAAAGTTTGAATCTAAAATAAAACTATTTGTTCCAACCGATCCCATTTATAGCCAAAATGTTTAAAAGTTTAATGTCTTTCAATGAAGTGGTGGACCATACAGTAGGTTAAGCTAATTTTATCAACTGTAACCCTTCTCATTGTCAGAGTCATCACACCAGGTTAGGGGCTGTCCATAAATGACGTCACGCGTTTTTGGCCGATTTTTGACCCCCCCTCCCCCCCTCGTCACACATCGTCACAAAGTCAGACCCTCCCCCTAAAATATGCGTCACAAAGTTTCAACCGTTTCCCCCCCTAAAAACAAGTATTTTAAATGTGCAAAGTTGAATATCAGGATATCAGGTTTAATACGGGGGGGGGGGGTCCTCAAAAAAATAGTTTTTAAACGTATCTAATGAAAAAAAAACCCTGGGAGGGATTTGGGGGGTAGGTACTACCCTCATTATATTGTATTTATCTGAGCTTTTCCAATTTTTAACACTGTTTTCACTAGGTCTAAATATTGTAAACAATTTCTAGACTAGGCACAGCTACAGTCCAAAATGAGATTACCAGTAGGTTGACTTCATTAGCTACACTGTTACAGTATATAGCTAAACAAAGGAAGAACCACAATTGTTGCAACATTCCCGCCCAGCAGGCTGCTGAGGCGGTCAACTGTCCAGCTGCACTAAACAACTGCTCACTGGCCACTCTGGTCTGAGGGGCGGACAAGTACTTGCGGGCAGTGGACTGTTAAAAGTTAAACACAAATGGCGGACCATACTCTCGTGTTAATGTGTAATTAATAAATGTAATTAGTAGGATTTCAAGACTCGAGCTGAGATAAAGCCACGGGCCGAGTCAGACTCAAGTCCAAGCCAAGAGACTTGCAGACATCATATTCATGATGTCAGACATAAAGTATCATATTCCATGATTGTGGACCAAGAGCCAGGGTTAATTACCGCAACTTTGTAATAGAAATATGTCACAGGCTGAAAATAGTAAACTGGTGAGTTAGAAAGTGAGAAAAAAAGTACAAAACTGTCGTAGATTCGTGGCATTTATTGCTCTACGACAAATGAAGTTAAAAAACGTTAGTAAGTAAAAACATTTTGATGTGACGTCACATTTTCTTTACCCCCCTCCCTCCCCCTCGTCACACATCGTCACAAATCTGTGACCCCCTCCCCCCCCTAGGAGCGTGACGTCATTTATGGACGGCCCCTTATTTACTTAGGTCTAAATATTTATGCACTTCAGCCAAAACTCTAAGATGAAAAACTTGCTGAAATTTTTTTAGGATGCAGGGAGTTTCCAAAATAAATTCAAACGTTTCAGCTCTGATCGCATTTATCGTAATCGAAACAAAAGCGGTTAAAGTATGGGTTTTAAGGGGTCAGGGGGGGGGTTAAAGGGGGGTGAGGTGAGTGAGACGAAGAGATTATATAGATATTTCAAATTTTTAAAATAATATAACTTATACTATTTGAGAAGGTTTCAGACAAATCTACTTCCGGATTAGCTTGTTCTTTGATTATGTTCCCTTTTCTTTTATTGGTTCTTTCCATTTATATTATTTTCTTCAGTATTTTCTTCA
>JAQIXG010003360.1:0-15091 GCA_034700105.1 Oconnorella tubifera
CATGTGTAATTTTTTAATTGTAATTAATGCAATTAACATATTATTGCCATAACTATTTAGTTATTCTCCGTAGTTATTATAAGTTATTAGTTGTTTTGCTAATAATTTCTTGTAAATATTTGACAGTGCATTTTGTTAAATTATTATTCTCACTTAAAATGTATAATATAATCTATTAATAGTTTACAATTCAGCATCTGAACCCCCCCCCCCCATACACACCCTCCCAGAATTAGCCTACAGCCTACTAGGCTACTAGCTACTAGTCTACTAGGCTACTAGGCTGCTTTTTGTTGGCTTAAAAGGGTTAGCCTAATAGCCCGCAGAAATTGAACTCGTGAGTGGTTGACATGTGACGTTTAACCCGCATGCATTCAACTGTAATAGAGTGGAGAATTAATTGAAACGACACCCGTTTAAGCGATGCAGCTGCTCTATATTTAAAACTGGAAACATTGAAAAATAGATGATATGGGAAGGTATATAAACATTTTAGATGAATAATATCGGAAAAATATTAACTATAATATTAACTATAGTATTAACTATATATATTATAAACATTTAGGCTATTTATTATTAATTATAATATAAGTAATTAAATTTCATACGTACTTGCTAAGACGTTGGAAATAAAATAAGTTGTTTATTAGCAAAAATAAGTTTAAAACTTTAATTTCGTACTATAACTTCTATAAAATTAATGCATATAAATTTTGTATGATAATTTTTTTAAAACCCTATAAAAGAGAATTTAATAACGTTCTAATTAATATACTAATTACGTCATAATGTATTAATTACGTAATACGTAGACGATGAAGTAAGCGTTCAATCGTGACGATGTTCCGCTTGATTGAATCCAGTCTTATTCTTGTTATTTGGTGTTCGGTGCTAGTGCTACGCGCTCAGTTAAATCTTGGTGCGTATAAAATTACATTTTTCGTTACTTAGTTAAATATGTATGACTAAAATTTGACAAGACTCGTTAGAGAAGTGGTTAGAGCGATGGACTCGGACGCAAAAGGTCCAGGTTAGAATCCCTGATAGCTTATTATTTCTCTAACTCGCTGCACCCTTTAGTAAGACGTTTAAATTGACGGCTACGTCTGAGATATCAGTCGAATAGTGCGGTAATTCATGATGTTAAACTGAACCATCTAAATACTTCTAATCTTACTCGATATTAAGTGACAGCGAAATAGAGAATCTACCTTATAAGGCTTTTCCCCGACCCCCCCCCCTCCCTAATTTTATGAAATACAGTTTATTTACATGTATTTAATTTGGATTGAATGCCCCCTCCACCTCTGTCCCCAATAAATGTTTTATAAATTGCTTCAGTAATTTCTGCAATGAAACCTTAGGCCTGCATCAAAAAGAATATGAGTATTGTTCTGAAGTTAGCCAAATTTTAACAAAGAAAATATGTAATACTCTAAAAAGGTCGTCAGCTAATTTGTGTAATACAGCCCCCCCCTCCCATTAAGATTTTTCCATTAACATCTTACTTCCCCGTTATTATCTGGAAATAGTGCCAATCAACTCAACTTAATAGGCCTACTTTTAAATAGAAAAAAAAAAAATACTGTAATTATTATTCGAAGAACATCATTATAATTTATAATAAAAGCTAATTATTATAGTAATTAGTAAATAATTAGCCTCATTGTTAATGTAATTCATTGAAAATCTTCCCTGATAGAATATTCCGAATATAATTGTTCTGTTTTTGTTCGACGCATAATTACTATATAACAAATATTAGCTTTTATGGCTTTATTAGATAGTTTTATTTATTATCATAGTAATTATTAGTAGTTATGTAGTTATTTTTAATTACTTAAAACAAGGACACAGCTAAAGGGTAAATTGGTGAAACTTTAATGAGAAACTGCACGTTTTAGTAAATTAGATCAGTATATTATATGAATGAAAACGTTTAACACCTTTTTTAACGAAATCTTTGTAGTATAAAGACATCGACCTGTAATATACCAAATACTTAATTGAATCACACAGAAGTTTTTAAGTTTTTTTATTTATTAATTAATTAAATTGACGATTGTTTATAATAATTGCATTTCTATAATGTTTCTATAATAATTGCATTTATGATCAAAATCACAACACTAATTATAAATCAAATCGCACATCTTTATTAGGCGATTATAGTTTTCTTTTAAATGAATATGTGATATATTATTAATGTGTCAATATTATTATTTTTTGACTTGGTTATTTTATAACTTTATTTAAATTTAAAATGTTAGACAGAATTTTAGATTAGAATTTTCCTCCAGAAGTTGCATTCTAACTCAAACAGGCTCATTTCAATCATTGTCTAGTTTAAAGCTTAATATTCTCATTATATATAATCACAGTTGATGAATACACACATATTCCGATTAAAGACCAAAATATAATAATACAGGAAGTGTCAGTATTTATCTACTGGACCACTCGCTCACTCCCCCGCACACCGTCCCCCCAACGCACTCTCCTAATTTAAAATGAACCCCCCCTCCCATTTCCTTTTCATAATTGGAAATCTGGTTTCCGTTAAATTTCTGATTTAATCAGTCAATTATAATTAAGTAGCATTTCCTTCATAACAGTCTACAAGCAGAATTTAAATTTTCGCGCAATATCGAGAATATGATATTAAAATTAAACGTGTAATTTCTTTAATTAAATATATAATTGTTACATTTGATTAACGTTTTTTAGATAAAAACATTATAATGCTAGTCGTATCAGCATCAATAAATTCGTCGCTACATTGTTTATATAAGGTTTTTTACGACTTTAAAAAGGTGTCATTTTTTGGCTGAAAAATAACATAATTTGCTAAAATTGACCATTTATAATAAATGTTTTAAATAATGGATGACTGTACAGTTTTTTTCACCTCCCTTCATCCACATAGGTACATATTTACTACTGTCAAATTTAAACTTGTATAGGCTTTCATCTATTTTATATCTAATTTATCTCTTTTTATGTCTAATTCGCATGTATAAAATAAAATTTTATAAAAAAACTTTATAATAACGTAAAATGCATATAACTTTAGTTGTAAGTTATTAGAAGATATTTTAATAGTCAAATACTGCCTAAACTTTTAAATAACTTTATTATAGTATATAAATTTCTATTGTTGTTATATAGCTGAGAGTGTAGTTAGCAAGCCTGAATTGAGTACAAATAAAAGCCAATTGATTTTAACTGGTGAACAAAATCTGTCCTTATCCTGTGAAGGAAATCTTCCCCTTAATTGGACCTTTCCTAAAGGAACCGTAAGAAAAAACTTTTAATTTTTTTTTAAATTTTAAATTTTAATTTATTTACATCTAATTAATTCATATTTTTAATTAATTAATTGATTTTATTAGTAACAGTATACATTTGTATTACTAGGAATTAAGCCTGCGTGCACACTTTTTTATTGTCTTATTTTACGTTTAGAAATATTTTTGTAAAGCGGCAATATTATCTAACGATATAACGTTAACTAGAGTTAAGATATGGCATTAGTTAGAGATAACTATATAATTATTTTAAGAACAGTTAACTCAATAATAACTCCTTAATTGTATTTAACTCTATATTTCCTTATGTGTACATCGCTTTATTTTCATACAAATATTTGGTATGGTATAATAAACCTTCACCTATGATCTTTTCCATTCAAGTCATTCAACTCATAAAATAATATTTCCAGCTAATAAGTTGAGCCATTAAAAAGACAGTCAGCTGACTTATGCTTGAGCTTTGGCTTTTTGGGCAATCTAGGCGGGGGGGGACAGGAGGGAAGGAGAAAGAGGGGAGGGAGGGTAGGTACAGAGGGTGTAAGTTGCAGGCCTATCTAGATTTTCTACTTGAGAAAGTTATTATACCCCCGATCATTGATTCTTTTTAGTAATATATTTTGTTAGTATATTTTTAATGTACTTATTGTTTAAGCAGAATAAAAGGTATGAAAATGTCAAATTCACAGACCTTTTATTTAGAAGTGAAAGTTGAATATAAAAAATATATTTTAGAATTCTACATATGTAAATTATTGTTGTAGAAATAGTGCTATAAAAGCTGAAAAGAAGTTAGGTGTCTATATTAGAAACCTTTTTAAAACAGTTTTTAGCCAGTATAAATATCAGATATTAAATAATATACATGCGTCATTGATTGTTTAAAAAGTGCGCATTTCAAAGAAATTTCATAATTGAATTTATACTCTTCAAACTAGTCATATGATCGTTCATAATTAGCTATAAGCTTTGAGTTTTAATTTTTTATAGGGTTTAGTATGACGTACATACTGCTTGTAGATTTCAATATGTGATTTGATTTATAATATATCCAGAAAAGATAACATTAGAAATAAAAAATGGCAATTATGATATAATTAAATTATTAGATCTATGTTCGTTTGCACTAATGCACTTATGTAGTAGTCTTTTCTTCAGTAAATTAGCAAAGAATGGAGTTATAGGTTATCTAATATATTTTTTAGATAATTTGGTTTATATGCAGTTAAAACTTTATATTATAATACGCATAGTTTCAATTTAAAGCTGTATATATCATATATTATATTTTATATCGTATATTATATACTATATAGAACGTCTATTATGTTCTTATATATTTATTTTATAGTATATTAATTATATGTTTAATAGTTGACGAATATTTATTATGAAAAATAATCAATGAAATATTTATATAAGCCGTATACATAATCATGAATTAATATTTTAAAGTCTTGTGACCTTCTAACTTCATAACGTTTCTTTGCTATACGCCTTATTTAATACAAGAAACATATTTACTTAATAATATATATTTAGACAATTTTATCTTAAAAATCCACACCGTTTTATCGTTTCCAGGGTTTAGTATAAATTCTCCAACAGTGTAGTTTCTAGATTACATTATATGCAGTATTCATTCTACGCTTTAGCATTATATTATACCGATTTGACAGTAATTTTTTTAATTATGTTCAATATTGTTGCTTGAAATTATAAAAATTGATTAATACGAAGAAAATGTTAAATAATTTGCATGTACTTATATAATGGCATAATAAGTCGATTAAATAGACATATTATTATTTATATACGCATTGTTTGACGTCAAATTGTCATAATTATTTTATGATGATAATTAATGCAATGACTAGTAGTTAATGATAACTAGTGTAATAATAATTATAATTGACTTTAAAGTTGTTAGTTAAATAAAGGTGTGCATAAAATCGAGTTAAACCTCGGATGTTATAAAGTATGTCAAATATAATATGTACATAAAGTTGTGTATTTGTTGTATGATATATATATGTAATATAATATTGATATATCAGTGCAATATCCAAAAATAGCTCTTCTAAAAGTTACTTAAATTTATTTGACTACAATTAAAGTTACGTTTATGGTTAGAATTACGGTTAGAGTAACCAACATCTAACCTTAACACAAACCCTAACCCATAAACTACAAAAACTGTTTTTTTGAACGGCTGTTTTTAGACTTACTATTATATACCCATATTAATAAAGCCATATTAAATCCATAAATATATAATCCATAAATCCATAATTTAAACCGTATTGAAATGGCGTCGTTGATGTAGTAACTTAAGATAATAATAATAGTTAATAGTTTCTAGTATTAATAGATTCCAATGGCAGCTTTATTGTGGTGTCTAAAAATATTTGAAATATTTAACTTTCTAGCCAATACATAAAAACCTCATGCATCTTTATTATCAATGTATTTATCTATGCAAATACTTAAGCTTTATAAATGTTTTTGTATATGTTATGCGCATAAAAAAAGGTATGTATCCGGAACATTAAGTTTACTTGGCAAATAAAATGCCTGGTAGCTTTATTGCTTTCTCATAGATGTACTTAATGCTATATCCTTTACCTATCAAAGTAAATGATTATATTATGATAATAACGATGCCACTAACATTATCATTATCATAATTATCTGAATAATTATCTTATCAAAATGTAATTCAGTTTTCATTTTCTGAATTCGGATCTCCCAGGGTATGTTCGATGTTTGGTTTTAAATGGAATTGTCTTAAACGCGAACATTAACATTGGGACAACAAGATGTTACTTTGACATGGGGGTACTAGACCTAATAAAATAAAGCTTAAATTTACTGTCCTAGACACAGGGGTCTGATTCAGATCATTTAGATTACAAATTTACTGCATATATCGAAACTATGCAGCATGTATCATTAATTAATAGACTTTTATGGCACATCAGTAAGTCTATCATCATTTTGGCACTGAATGAAATCATTCAGATTATATCTTACGTTATCGTGAATTTTAATTGGTCAGATTACTTTGTTTCAACGTTTCTGATTGGCTTAAATAGTTGGATGCTTTATCAAGCGCATCAATTGGCTGTAGAAAGTAGGTATTCGTTAGGTTTTAATCGTTACATTTTTATCTCTGTAATGACTGATTTGAACTTTAGGACATTATGAAGCTTTCTGTTATCATATGATAGATATCCAGTCGTATATATCTGGCAAGCTTATCTAGATAAATCACAAATAATTTATTCGTTTATAAAATTGTGAAATTATTGAGGTTATGCATTCATTTTTTAAACAAACAAAATTTATTATTAGTAATTTTAATTTTATATTAATACAGGACTTTCTATATGGTTTACAAATAGGCTTGCATTATCATAATAATTAAAATCCTTGCATTTACTTTAGTATGGTCAAGTTTATCAATTAAAATGGTGTGTGAATTTTTTTTCGTTTTCTTCTAGTAAAACGAAATTGATATAACGAAAAAGACAATCAACAAATGAATTTAGATATATATTTATAAATATCAATGTATTCAGTAAATAGTAATTCAGCAATTCTAAAACAGTTTAGAAATTTAAAGTAAACTTTAACTAACTGAAGCTAACTATAAATAATGTACAAACGCGATATAGGCAACAATAGCTTAATATTACTCATTGTTACGTTTTCAACATTACCTTAAAAACGATATTGCTTTTAAATTTTCAATTCCTTTGTCTGTTGTTTTGTATAATCCAACTTATGTATTCATTGTATAATCAAACTTCAAACCTACGCCTCCGGGTTCCAAGTCATTTCACACAAAGCGCTGCGCTCTTTTTTTCAAGTGTTTTTAAAGAATCATCATTGATGACAGTTTCATTGTTAAATTAATACCGTTTAAAACAGAAACGTATCTTTCTGGAAAATAGATTATTTTCTGTACATCTGCTCGAATTAATGCTCATTGTGTTTGGTTCAGTTGTTGTTAATTTCTGGTTAACTGACAGGTTAGATTAACTGGCTATAAATTAGTTAGATTGTTTGCTTAGTTTGTTTTCTCCAATTGAATATCCCATACAAGGTTAAAAGCAGGTGGACATAACAGCTGTTTGCGATATAAGTATGTTTATTTGTGTACAATTTAAGGGTGTCTTTTATTTGCTATTTTATTTGAAAACAAATGACAAATATTATGTTGTGTTAGTTATTATTTATACCTAGAATTTATGCACTTATAGACTTATTATATTATAGACTTATAAATTATTTGAAGTTCGGATTGATCATATCTACAATATGATGTTATATGAAATGTTAAATAAAATTGGATAAATTATTTTATTAATTAGTTGTAATAATTACATTGAGATGCAATTAGTTTATAATAAAAGGTGCGTTGTTTTAATTAATCATAACTTGATAACAAAACTTTATTATATACAAGTTTACCAATTAACGATTAAGAGAGTATATAATATATTTTGATGAGAATTATCTAAAAAACATTATGCGATCTTATCAAGTCAGATTTACGATAAATATAAAGGTGTCGCTTTCTTAGAGTAATTCTAACTTAAATTTCGTTTCAAATCGCTCTATATCGTTTGATAAATCATTAAAATCCCAACATTATCATTCATTTCAGGAATTGACTTAAAAATATATTAAAAACTTTTCACAAGAATTGCTTTCTGTTGCGTTATATTAGTCAGGATTATTTTATTATTATATTTATATTCAAGCAGAGTAAATTATTATCAACTTTGTAATAATTGATTTCAGAAGGTGATTATAAATGAAACAGTATTGGGTGACAAAGATTCTGGCACACCCTATCGTTATATAAGTGAACTGTACGTAGTAAAGCCAGTGTATTCTAACACGGGGGAATATATATGTCGCTACACCAATCAAACTTACTCTCATCTTAAACAAAGAATATATGTTTATGTTTTTGGTTAGTAAAATACATATGTTTTTTTAAAATAATTTCATTATGTTTTATTAAAATCATTTTTTCTTGATTTATTGATAAAGTCACTTATCACTTGCATATATGTAATTAAATTGAATATCTAATATCATTATTATTAGAGAAGTGCTTAGAGCGCTGGACTCGGACGCGACAGGTCTAGGTTTGAATCCCCGATTGCTCAGAATTTATCTAACTTGCTGCAGCCTTTAGTAAGATGCTTCGATTGACCTCTACGTCTTCATATAATATGGTAATCCGGACGTTACTGTAATCTTAACTTTATTCTGCCTAATTAAGCACTTACTTATTTTTTAATCGTTTTATTTAATCGTCTATATTTAATTTTTTGTATTTTCTTTCGCTAGATGGCCAGAATTTTTTAAAAAGCCGAATGAAAGTGATAGTAGTCAGAGAAGGCGACACTGTCGTAGCTCCCTGCCTCCCCACCCACCCCCTCGTTAATGTAACCCTAGGAAAGGTCGGATCTAAACCCGACCATAATATTGACCCGGCTTGGGTCAGCTACGACCCTCAAATAGGGTTCACTATTCATTCCGTGACGTCATATTATAATACGTTGTTTGAGTGTATAGCTTGGTATAATAATACAGAGATGAAACGTCACAATTTAATGTTCAATTTTCAACCGTTGAAAAAACGTAAGTAGGTTTTGTATTTAGTTAAATATTATTTTGTTTGTTTTATTTAGTGATATATAATTGATTATGTGTAAATATAATACTAAATTAAATAAAAAAATTAATTTTAGGCTTATTAGGGTTAGGTTATTGTAGCTATTTCATTGGATCATGACGTCAACTGATTGTAATAATATTCTTGGAATAATTACATTTGTTTAGAATGTGTACATATTATATAAAATCTGTAGGCCTACATATTAAAACAATCTGTACATATATAACATTAAAGTGTTGAAATTATCGTTTTAATGTGAAATAATCATTTTTTCGCATACCTTTTTTTCTCCAGCTGGTTCACTATTTCCATTGGCTACCGTTATGTTGTCTGCCAGTCATTCGTCGGCACTGACCAATGAGAGAGTCAACTTTTCCTGCTATACAGATTTAAACATCGGGGATTCCCCCGTGCACGTCTATTGGGATTTTCCGCGTCTGGTATTTCCAACATTCCATATTTAGACTTCTAAATATAGAATGTTGAAGATTCTATATATAGACTTCTAAATATAGAACCCAATATCCATTTAAAAAAATGGATATTGCGTTCGATTTTTGAGAATCTTTTATTAAAATTTTGTTTTTTATGATTTTTATGATGAGGTCCAGTGTTTATATATTGATAATTACCATGGTTGACTCAGCCGTTCATTAATAAGAATTACGAGAACTAGTGTTATGTGAACTTTATCAAAAATGATCCGATATAGTAGCCCCTGTGTCTAGGACAGTACATTTAAGATTTATTTAATTGGGTCTAGTACCCCCCTGTCAAAAACTTAAAGAATAAAAAATGAGAGGAGCCCCTCAGAGCCAATGTCTGCAATAGACGGAAAGGTGCAACTTTGTTATTTCTCTTATGATAAAATAAAGGTGTTTTATTTTTGATTGAAATTTGCATTTTTTAGAATCTATAAAGAAAAGTTCACCAAAAAAAATCTATAAAGTTACTTTCACCAAAAATATTATGTATTTATAAGCTAAACTAATGTCTTAATAAAGGTGTGCATTTTTTCTGTTTATGTCATTATAAAATATGTTTATTAAAAATATGTAAAATATGTTTTTTGATGATCTTTTATACTCTTTATGATATATTAAATAAATGTGTCGATTTTATACAGAGAAGCAATGAATCTCAACAACAGATTGAAATATCAGAGACTTTATCTATTCCAATAACTTATAATTTCGATCGAATCAGCAGTAACCTATCGGTAAATAGAGTTAGCATGACAGACAGTGGAATCTATATGTGTAGGGTTCAAACCCGGGCAGGCAATTCAACTAACACATGGAATCTAATAGTATATGGTATAATAATTACGCTACTGTATTGAAATTTAGTTTAATTGAATTAAATGTTGTTTTAATTGACATTGTTTTTAAATAACATTGTGTGATCTAATTATTTCAATTGCTATAAAGCCCGATTGTTTATATTAAAATCCATATTTTTATCTAACAATTTCTTATAAAGTACGAATTTAGAAACTATTAAACAATTTTAAAAAGCTTGTATGTTAATATGTTAATAATAAACGATGCCACTTTTATTAACAAATATTTTAGTTAAAAAAGGTGTGCATTAAATTGACTATTCTACTGTTTTTGTGCAGATAAGCCGTTCATCATTCTCTCCGCTGTAGAGAATGTAGTCAACAGAGAATGTAGTCGTATAGGTTGTAGCGCTAACACTAACGCTACGTTACAAGTTAAAGTTAAAGCGTACCCTGCACCTAGCCTTGTTTGGTTTAAGGGGAATGAACGGCTAGGATTTTCTAATGTCAGGTAGGCCTATTTTATTACGATTGTGTGGTTTTTATTCAGTTTTCAGATTTTGTTAGTTTTACTCTTGATTTAGAGTTTTTAAATATTTGGTATTTTGACACTTAGATAAATAACTGATTTATTTATAAAAGAATTAGCTTGCAATTTTTCTGAAAATATTAAAAAATCTACATCGTAAACTTTTATATGTATAATGTATAGTCTTTCTAGTTATAAATTGGTTGATTTTATATTATAATCATTGCACGAAATAGAATTTTCAGAGAATACTTTGTAATAAAAACCAGCCTAATCACTGATAAATGAAACAATCAGAAGTTATGTTTATTTATGTCTATTATGTTGACTTGCATTCTATCAATTAATTAATTTCAGAATTAAAAACTTACTTATATTGCATATATTGAATTAATTAAAAAGGTGTCTCTGATTTTAATTCAGATTCACAATGTCTAGTAAAAACTTAATATTACCGTCATTGTACAATGATGAAGAGTTGATATTACTAAGCAGCAAACATTTATAAAATATTACCTTGGTACACACTTTGGTTAATTTTGAATTTAATGATTATACATTCAGTTTCTCAATTAGAGTTAATATTATGTTATAGACATCATATAAAAGAAGGCAATTTGACAATATATGAACTACAGAAGTCAGATGCAGCTAACTATACACTAGTTGCTACAAATAATGGAACGACTGAATCGATTTCTATACAACTACTAATAAATGGTAGAATTGTCTTTTTAATAAGATTTTATTTATTTCACATTAATTGACAAAATACTATATGTCTACATAAAGTACACGAATATCTATATGAAACAAACGCACTGTTCTGTGTCACTGAAATGACTAGTGCGTCTGATCAACACAATATGTTTACAAAAAGTACATGACGGCCTGTATGAAACAAACGAATTGCAGTACTGTAGCTATCAATGCATATAGAAACAGCCGGATCAATTACGCACACAACACAATGCCTTATCTAATAACACACCTGACTAAAACAATATTAATCAGTTTATTTAAATTCAATTATTCTAACTTGAACAATTCGACACCTTTTTTTCACTGTCAATATTCAATATATTTTACTTTAGGTTAATCTTTTATATTTCAGTGGCTCCACATGCTGAAATCTCAGTCCCTGGCATTACATTTGTTGTGAATAAAACTTCCACTCTTAAATGTCTCGTGGATGGAATGCCTATTCCACATGTATATTGGAAATGGCAGAGCTGCGTAGACTTGTCTTGTCTACCTAATGGAGAGTGGACGTCTATCAATCTGTCTAAAAACATTCCTTTGGTAAGTCGACACCTTTTTTTCAGTGTCAATATTTCTATATAGTTAATTGTAGATAAACAAGAAACATTAACACGTGTTCAAATAATTTTATACAGCTATTAAGTATTTTCTTTATTGAATTAAAATTACTAAAAGTTAACTTATGTAACAAAAATATACATCATTTGATATAACTCTGAATAATAAATAGATTCAACCACTAACATACAATTATATATAACATATATATAGTAGAAAAGAGCAAATAGTCATTGTTATTAAATTATTAAATGTAAATTTTAAATTTTTAAACAAAACATGTAACGACGACAATAAACATTTATTAAACAAAATATTAAATAAAATTACTAAGAAATATTATTGATTTAAATTTAATATTTTTTATTAAAATTAATATCAATGTAAGTTACTATTAGAGGTCATTGACCCGCTATAGAGGTCATTGATCCGTTATAGAGGTCATTGACCCGCTGTAGAGGTCATTGACCCGTTATAGTGGTCATTGACCCGCTATAGAGGTCATTGACCCGCTGTAGAGGTCATTGATCCGCTATAGAGGTCATTAACCCGCTATAGAAGTCATTGACCCTCTATTGAGGTTATTGACTCTCTATAGATGTCATTGACTCGCTATGGAGGTCATTGACCCGCTATAGAGGTCATTGACCTGCTATAGAGGTCATTGACCCTCTATAGAGATTAAATTAGATATTTAAAAAATTTCTTTTTCTTCTTAAATAGAATAAAACTTCTCTTCACCACGGAGTATCAAGTTTAACAATAGAAGCGAGAGAGTCTGGTGTCTATCAATGCGTCGCTTATAATGAAGTCGGATCAACTTTAACGCACACCTCTTTTTTTGTCACTGGTTTGATTATTAATATATGCGTTTTAAATTTAAAAAATTATTGCCTTAAAAGATTTTGTGTAATTATAAATTACTAAATGTTTAGAATGACTAAATGGTCAAAATCAAATAGTTCATTCATCCATGTACTCATTCATTTGTATATTCTATCATCCACTAATATACAAAGAATCTATTCTTTCATTCATCTATTTATCTATTCTTACTTTTATCTATTCATCTATTCTTCCATGCATTTATTCATCTATTGTCCATTCATTTATCCAATCAATTATCCATCCATTATTTTAACCATCCATCCAATCTTTCATTCATCCATTCATTTTTTCATCATCTATCCAGTCATTCAATTAACCATCCATCCTTTTATTCATCCATGCGTCTAACCATTCATGCATCCATTCTTTCTTCCATCCATCCATCTATCCAACCATCCATCCATCAATGCTTCCATTCATCCATTTATCCAAACATCCATCAATCCATCCAACTATCCATTCTTCCATCCATCTATCCAAACATCCATCCATTCAATCACCCATCCATCCATCCATTCTATTATCCCACAGACGTACCCTCAGGCTTTGGATTAATGGATGGATTAATGGATGGATCGACCACCCACCAAGCTATAGAAGAAGACAACATTAGTATATCGTGCGTGGCCAGCATTTATCTCTTTAACCTTGACTCTCTGCATTGGACCGGAAGTAATATTCAAAATGACATTCTGACGTCATCGTCTGGCATCGACGTCATCACCACGAGGTATAATATTATAAAAGATATCTAATTTATACATAGCATATTGCAACGTTAGTAATATTTAGGTTTTACATTTTATAGTAATTTAATTGTGTTAAAAAAAGGTGTGCCATTAATACATTTTTTCAGTTGTTATTCGCGATATAAAGACCTAACATTCATTTTAACATTAAACCATCCATAAAATCTTTAAATAGAAAATTATCACATTTATAAATTTGAAATAAATTTGTTTATTTATTCTTAACTAGCTTTGTAAGTTGCTGATTTATTTTACACGAATTTTATCGCTATATTATCATTTATATCAGCAAGTTATCAGAAAATTATATTTGTACGATTTAGGACTAATCATTCTGTCGTCAAAACGCTTGAATTTAAAAAGGTGTTATTTCATCACCGAGGCACTTATAGATGTTTTGTGACGTCATTAAACAATATAACGGAGAGCGTTAGCTGGGTGTTACAAGTTAATTGTAAGTATTGTATTTTATTATATTTATATATAATTTTTAAATAAGGAAATAGGCTTATTTGTTTTTACAGAGTGTATTGATAAATTGTTTATAAGTTATTTCTATTTGATATATAAGTCAATAAAAATATATAAGTTGAACCGTTGACAATAGTATATAAAAATATACATACAGAGTTTATGTAAGCTTCTAATGGTGTTTTAAAAAGCTTTAGGATATCGAATTTCATTTTCGGTGTTAATTTTCTGTGTTACAATTGAATAATACCATTCTAATGTATATTGATAGATCTATCGTTAGTTATATATTAATAATATATAACTTATTCGTTTTTATACATCGCTTTTATTCACGCAAAGCGTGCTTATCAATGTTTTAATATTATTATAACTTTTAATGTTTTATTTGCTTTAGTCATACAAAAACCAAAGTTCACCTCTGACCTAGGTCAAGAGGTCATAACCATGATAGAAGGTAATCATCGCAACTTGGACTGCAACGCTATTGGTCGGCCGAAACCCGTTATAGAATGGTTTAAAAATGACGAACCAATAGAAATGGTTTTGTCGAAAAAGAGCTACCTTTTTAACGCGAACAAATCTCGGTATAAATAACTAAACTTTTTCAAATATATTAATAACTACTAACTTCATTGTCTTAAGTTGGATATCATTTGAAATATATCAATATACCAAGCAATTGAAATTAAAATATTATTTGTTAACCTAATTTAAAGAAATGTTACAATTTTTTGGTAATGAACTACAGTTTTTTTTGGTTTTTTTTTAATATAAAGATGAGTTTATTAACAAAATATAGCAATGCAAATTGACTTTATAAAATAAATATAGAATAAATAC
>JAQIXG010003361.1:0-15087 GCA_034700105.1 Oconnorella tubifera
CACAATGCTTCTTTGTTCCCCTGTCAACATGATCCTACCACCCGGTCCGTTATTGTCCGGGGAAGAATTGATAGTTGGTCATTTTGTTTGGCGTTAATTTTTCCATCCCCCCCCCCGCACACCTCTTGCAGGGTGGATAAAAAGTGCCAGGTGGCAATTTTTCTAGGTAGTGACTTTATCTGAAGGTGTTTTTCTAGTTATTTTCAGAAACTTTTGAAGCTTTCCAGAAGAGTACATAGGACAACATTTTTAATATTTTGAGAGTACATAGGACAAATATATTATTTTTAACAATAATATATTTTCAAATTTTTCCGATTCTGTGTTAAAAAAAATTTAATCTGTATTTCAGCAGTGAAAAGACAGATCGCTAATATTTATACCGAAGGGCGATAATAGAGGAATATAAATTGACTTTGTTTGACAGTCTAAAGAGGATACTGAATAGTTGAAGAGATTGGTTATCATGGTTCAGCTAATATTGATAAGCAGAACGTTCACACAATACAAGGATGTCTGCTTCTATAGAGCTTTTTTCTCTCTTCTGTAATATATATATAGTTTATCAATAATTTGTCAGTAATTTTCTCTTTTATTATACTAATATTTTATTTGATTATCATGATTCTCTTGATTATTATCAGAGTACGAAGCTAAATAAAGAAATTAAGTCATTAAATAATTTAATTCAATTAAAATTTCATGAAGGAAAATAAATAAGAATCTGCAAATTACTACAGATATATTAATATCGATGTCTTGACAATATATAGTAAGCCTATTTAGTTTGTCTGATATCTATCAGAATCCTTTACTATAGTGTAATACTAGCAGATGTGTTTATGTGTAATGCTATTATAGACTTAGATATATATACTAGATAGATGTAGCAATCATCTGGGATGTCTTGTATTCAGCTGGTGTCTTGTGTATACCATTATCTAAAGAATAAATCCATGAAAGTTTATCAACAGAATGCTTTGATATATTAGGACTGTTTCTGGCCTGTCAATCTTTTTGCTTTAATTCACCGAATAGTAATAATAATCATAATTCATTTAAAAAATGACTTTGTAAAGAAACGTTTCATATGTAAATTTGAATTATTTTTTTAAATTGAAACCCTAACCTGCCTAGAATTTGATTGACAATAAAAGTTTTGTATAATATATATACAAAAATTTGTATAGATTTGTATATTATAGACAATTTGGCTTATGTCGAAAATTATCTTCTACAATATTCTATTTAATTTAATAATATATCAGTCTCCAAATTTTAACTAAATCTGTGCGCCACCAAAAGACTCTTAGGGGGGGAGGAGGGAGGGGTTGTTATAAAGGGAATTACTTGTTCACTTTGCTGTTATAAATAATGTACACTGAGAATAAAATAAGCTTATTTATGGAAGGAGGGGGGGGGGATCAGGAAGGAATATAATTAGGGGAAAAGGGGTGCGATTAGAAGAAAGTAGATTATTGTGGGGGGAAGGGTGATATACAGTGTGAGAAATATGAGATGCAGCAACAGCAGCAAATGGTTGTGTTTAATAATTCATAGAGGGTCAAATGAAGTAGGTTGACCATTATGCCACCCCTCCCTCCCTCATTTATCCCCATGCTATTTCCTCTTTATAACTTTTAAAAATCTCAATTTACACGATACAACAGAGGCACATTTGTGATTGTGTCATTACAGATGTTTGCAATTGGATGGATGGCCGTTTAACATAATATGAGTTGTATATTAGCTAAATGAATTACTTTAGTAATTAAGGATTAACTTTAATACTTTATACTTAGTAGGCCTATGCAATGAATCGTAATAATTTAATTATTAAAAAAGATTTAGAATTTCTAAAACGAGTATTTTTGAAAAGATAAATTTACTTTTAATTTTGGTATGGTTTCCTATCATAATGTGTTCTCATCTTTATTATCTCTCTCCATATAATTGATATACAATTTGTTGATATATACACAATTGAAATCAATTTCAATCATTATGTATCAATATAATTTCAATTTTTAGGTTTGTATCAATAATTATCATGAAAGCCCATATTTGAATGATTACATAATACTGTATACTATTACAATATAAATAACTGGTATAATTGCAAAATAATGCTATATGATAAATTTTACAGCAGCATTTTTGTACTGTATGCAAGAATCATCATCAACAGCAATCTCTCTCTGGTCTCTAGCTAGTGACGGCTTCTGGCTTGTAATCAATAGGACGCTTAGAATATTTGACTCAATTTCTGTGAGATGAAGAAACACTGCTTTTCTTGGAGCCGTTATACCCAGTATTGATTGGAAGCCGGAATGAGTAACGGAAGAGAGGGAGAGAGAGAGAGAGAAGGAAAGAGAGAGAGGGAGAGAGAGAGAGAGAGAGAAAGAGAGAGAGAGAGAGAGCGCGCACGTATTTGGTCCTATGGGACTACTATAGCTATCCGTCGTTGTATAAATCGATAACCAAGTTGATCCAGGCTGAAAGTCTTACTGCAACATGAAGCATTGCTGGTTATAGGATGCCGACGGACCTGCATTGGAGGGAGACGGTTGCAGCTGCAGGGTTGAGCGATGCTGCCGGGGAGGGGAGCGACGCTAAGGGCTCGAGCGATGTTATCAGATTTTGACTGAGTAGAAGAATTTATTGACTCAATATGCTATGTTAAAATTTGCTTCTTGGAAAGCATGTATACAAGTGCAAAATTGTGTTATATGTTGCCCATACAAAACGGTCAGGAATACATTAATCCGACAAATTTGACCGTCAATTCATTTAATAAACCAAACAAACCCTCACTGACCTTAAGCTCAACACTAACACTAACCTTAAAACTACAATCTTAAGTCTAACAAAGCCTAATTCCAACCCTAACCCTAATAATTAATAGTCGTGACCTATTCGTCGGGGCCATTTTGATAGTCACAGTATTATGTATATGCTGGTGTAGTAAATTAGTAATATACACATATTAAAATATAAATAACTGGTTAAATAGAATGTTCACTATAAAACGATCCCCAATATATTACCTGACCACAATTTATTGAATATCCATAACTTTAATCAACAAACATTAAACTTAACCCTAACTCTTAAATCTAACTCTAACTTAAATCACATATGAAACAAGTCAATATTTATTGATAAACTTATTTTAAAAAGTGGAAACCCGCCCCCTTCTCCTTGTGTGGATTTAACAAAAATGCATTGAATACATGGAAGCTAAAATGCGAAGTTCTTATACATGTATGAGGAAACCGAAAATTGATTTATAACCTTATAAAAGCTCAGCGCTTAATTTTCAGAAGGAACTCCTCCCCCTTTAGTGAAATCCTGGCTAAGCCACTGAATATCAGATCTATTGTTCTGTTTTTTTTTGCTGTCAGTTCATTCTTTCTTCTCTATAAAGTGATATTTCAGTAGGAAGTTATAAGTGGCCATGTGCTTGTGAAAGGCATTCATGGTTGATTAGGTATCTCGTGTCTCGACGACTTGATGTTGCCACGACGCGCGCGTTTACGCGGAAAAATTAGCTCGCTTAATAATAATAGAAAACAGTATTTCCCGCGCTAGCGATACTTTACCCGCCAATAATTCATAATATTATTCGCTAGACTTGAAGCAACGTGATAATATAGCTTTCGACAAAAGCTATATATTACCAAAAGCCTTTTGGTAAAGTTAATCATAATGAAAGAGATATGCAAATTTATCATATATTTATAGTATAATTAATAATATTATTTTAATAGTTATCATATATTTTAAACTGAGTGTATGCTGTTTTGAATGATTTTTGGAGGGTTTTAAAGTTGAAGAGACAGCAATGAAATGCGCTTTTTTATTGAACACGATATCTACTTTAATAAAGGGTATATTTTGAACGTTTAATTTGTAATTATTTAAATGAAATCAGCTATAGTTTTGTTGCAACGCTTTCAGATTGAGTTGTCTCTCGCTCTCTCTTTTTCTCTGAAAAGTCTCGATGTCATGGAAGTGTTGTTGAGCCCTTTAGTGATCCCTCTGTCAATCAAGACAGAGGGGGCGGACCTAAGAGCCTCAGAGGGCGGAGACAATGTTGTATCTAGTAGCAGTGACCTAGATCTTGATGTTAATCAAATCATATCTTCTGGAGCTCCTCCTATAAAGTTAAACAGTAGGTTGATTCTATTTGCTTAGTTTATTTTATAAATCATATTTATGTTATTTTAGTATTCGTAATAATTGCTATATATTATAATATTATATTATAGGCATAAAATATTATTTAGTAAGCATATATTAATAAAACATATATTAAATATATTACCTTAATAGTTTGAAGCATTATACTTTTAAATTAGTTGAATATAAACAAACTATTTTCCCTTTAAACATTTACTTGTTTACAATTTGTGTCACTCATTGTATATCATAGGCAAGATTTATTAAATAGCATAATCTATAGCAAATATAAAGATAACAGTTACAATAATTTTTTATAACTTGAGAAGTAATAAATGTAATATTACAGGTTAGGTTTATTATTTCATATTACATAAATATAAAGTGGGTATTTCTTGTTCTTTGTGTTAGTAAATGGTGAAATTTCATTAAAAGATGGCGCGAGTGTGATACAAAAAGATGTGAAGGGAGAATTTAAACTGAGATGTGACGTCATCATGTCTAAACAACTTACTGTTGTAACTGATGGAATGCATTCTGACGAGCTATTGGTTGCAGATCACATGGTCACTTCAACCAATCACAGCGATGGTAAGATAGGTTTGCAACGTGATGAAAATCGAAATGTTTTCTGCTTATGTTAAATAAATGTTATATAATCTACAATGTAAATGTTATATAATCTACAACCATACTATATCAATTATATCTCAACAAGTATTTGTATCTTTTATTTCTAGTTTAAAAAGGTGTCTGTATAAACTTCTTTAGCACATCTGGTCTCTGAATTAGAATAACTTATTTAAAACATTTCTGATAATAAATTTATGGACATCTAATGAAATTAAAAGTTAGATTTTTATGCAAAGTGAATGAAATAAAATACATAATTAAGCAGTGTATACTGTATATAATAAATACATTTTATACTTAAAATTTTGCTACAAAAATTTATTACATGAAATAAAAGTGGAGTTTACGTTTAATTAATAGTATACGCAACTTAATATTATTTAAAATAGGTTGTAATAATTAAGTAAGTTTTATTTATATTCCTTATCTTGTTTATGTAGGCTACATTTTCAGTTAAATTGTTCATTAAACTTTATTGGTATACCCTATCAGACTAAATGTCAATCTTTTTATCAACTCGAATCTAATTTTAGCCAAATTATTAATTTTTAAATAACACATGAATTTACAAGTATACTGTTTTTCCACAAACAATAAAAATATCACAAATTTCCTTTCTGTGTTTCCAAGTTATAATGAGTCAGCCAGGTGACCGGTTGGATTTGATTTCATCGTTACAGGGGATTTATTTTTCCTAATCCTGAGAAACTGTTCGCTTCCCAGGCCTCTCAATAATCCCCCCAGGGTTATTTTTCACTTTATGTCAATATTTCTTTATCTCTTCCATGAAATCCAAAATGCAACATTATGCTGAGCACAATTATAAATATTCGTATATACTGTATACATTGATTATACTGTCGTTGTTAAAATCAATACAATTTTTAGTTTTTATATTTCTAAATTTTTACTTGACAAGTTCTAAAATTAAAACTAAAAGTTATTGTACTATAGTGTTACAATTACAATAACTCCTACCCTAATACCATAACCCTTAGGATTTATAACTTAGATCAATTTATCAAAACTTTTAAACAGATCATATTAATATTGAAACCAAATCTCTTTTTTAGCATTTAGTTTCATTTTGACTTTAATACTTTTTTCGTTCTCTCCCATCGTTTCTTTCAAGCGTAGTAATTTCTTTTTCAATTTTTCTTCTCGTTCTTTCATTTTATATCTTCCTGTTTCTTTTACTAATTTTTCCTTTTAAAACTAATATATTTTTCTTTCTCTCTTTAATCCGTTATGCCTAGTAATTTCTTTTCTTTTGCTATTTTTCTTTCTCTTTTATTTCTTCTTCCTGGTTCATCTACTAATGTCCTGGTGACCATTACTGCGGGTCGTTGGTTGCCATGACAACGCGCCGTCGGTCACGTTATGGACTGAGAGATTGATTGTAGAGGCATGCGGAGAGATGTCTGTCTATCTGTCTATCTCTCTGTCCGTCTGTCTGTCTGTCTGTCTGTCCGTCTGTGTTTTGTTTGTGTCTCCTTCGTTCTATCTGTCTGTCCGTCTGTCTCTCTGTCTGTCTTCTGTCTGTCTATCTACCTGTCTCTCTGTCCGTTTCTCTCTCTGTCTGTTTGTGTGTGTGTCCGTCTGGCTGTTTGTCTGGGTGGATGTGTTTATCTCTGTGTGTGATTGCGTGTATCTGGCTGCTGGACCTTAGAGTAAACTGCTGTGTAAATGCGATTGTTGTTGTTGTACAATGAAACAAAGAAGTGATTGGAGGCAGTGATTAAGTGATTAGGATTAAAAAAACATCAATCTGAAAAATATACCTTGTAATAAAAAATGTACCTTCCACAAAACTGTAACTAAGCCTAAATGAATTCTTAACTTAAGTAGCACTAACTGTAATTTTAATCCTAATCCTAACCCTAACCCTAAGAATTAAACATGTCCAGTTTTGATATATTCTCAAAAGTTTACGTAAAATTAGTTTTATCAATTTAGTATCTTATTAAATTAATTTTACAAAGTGGCTTCATTATAATTTATTAATTTTAGAATTCCTGTCAATAATTTGCGAAGAACTACTTAAAGTTGTGTCAATTTATTGACAGGAATTTATTAACAATATACCTATTGATAGATTAATTAACTTTAAGGGGGGGGATCTAAAATTAATTTAATACTCTTATCCCTCTCATCATTATTTCCTTTTTCCTGTTTTTATTCCTGGTAGCCTGATGAAAATAGTGAGGAATTCCTAAAGTAGGAATTTCTGTCTCACAGTGTCGTCAATGAGAGGACGTCCCAGGGGAATCCTTGTTATATTGAAAAACTGTTTTTATAATGCTACAGCGCCCTCCCATTGTCAAATATTTTGATTTTCTAACACTAATCCTAGCTCTAATTCTAAGTATTAGAGTTAGGGTTTGGATTTGTGGTTAAATATATTTTTATTTGACTTTAAATTTAAAACAACGACAGAAATATTGCATAAAATACTGCAATGTCATTGAAGTGTTTTATAATACACATAATGTGATTACAACTATAGGCAACAAATTGAATTATTGAATTGAAAGAAAGACAAAATTACAGATATAGTTATATATAGATATAATTTATCATGAATTGATAGCGCAATGGTAGTACAATGTTATACTGGAAACAAAGGTCCCGGATTCAATTCCCAGTGACTCCAATAATTGCATTATCACTTTGCATTGACTGATTCACTCTAGGCTTCTCACTAATTCAATTTCATTGGTGATTCTCTCAAACCTGGACAAATAATTGCAAGACCAGCTGTTAGAGGGGGGAGGGGTACAAGTCAACCTCGTGCATTGTTTGTGTTAATTTAAAGCTCCAGGTTATAAAATTGCAATCATTACAGTCAGTTCTTATCTAAAATGAAGCTGCTGTAATAATGTGTATTAACTGCCGTTGAATGAGATATTAGACGTATTAACAGCTGCATAACAGCTACCTATAGATGAAACAACAGCAGTTAACTCGCTTATAACGTGTACAACAGCTGTTCAGTTGTTACCTAGAGTTGACAACTCTAGGTAACAACAGCTGTTGCGCATCTTAACATTGCTGAAATTCAGTTTATGAACAGTTGCTTTTCAGCTGCTATGTAGCTGTTTAACTGCTGCCAATACTAGCTGACTATTTATTGCAGATATTTCTCATCCAGTCTTTTCCTGTTCCTACAATGATTGAAAAGAAAATGTGCAAATAAGGAAATTCAATTTAGAAATCTTTCTACTCCCCCCCCCCCCCCGAACAATTCAATTAGACTGTGTGACGTCGCTTCCTGGCGCGTGTCATTGTTTAAGTGTGTGGGGGGGAGAGAGTGGGGGGGAGGGGGAGAGGGGGGGATTTATTAAAGGATTGTTCGCAGAGTGCGGATTGCAATCAACTAAGATAGTTGACAGCATCAGTGTCAGAGATGTAATATTCTAGGAATAGTCTAATGGAAAACTTTTAGGCAAAGTTTTTACTGAAAGTTTGTAGTATATGTTATGTCTTTATTCGTTTATTTTGTCAAAAGTGTATTCAAAATAAATTTAGTTGAATAGTGCTAGTAAAATACAGTTTATAATCTTTTAGTGATCAACAGTTGCAACATATTGTTTCAAGTATACCGGTATATTATTTTAAATGATGTACATGTAAGTTTATTAAATAACCGTTTCCAGTATTCTATATTTAGTGTTAATATTGTAAACGGATTTAAATTAATATTTGTGTTAAATAAAAACAATCATTAAAACATAATAAAAAGCAGCAATCACATAGGTTATAAAGTAGATCTATAGATGAGACCATAGTGTCCAGTTAAAAAATATACATTTTGTTTAAATGGACACTAATTTTTTCAGTATTTTTAAATTTCTCCAGGAATTATGTTATCCATATAATCAGATTTTTCATTATGCTCCTGATTTTCATTTTTTGCATCAGCATTGTAATCCAAATACAAAGTGTTATGTACCGCTACCTTTTCCCTAATGACATGAATAGGAAGGGGCGGAACATTAAGTATTAGAGGGAGGGGCATTGCTGTACGGGTTAATTGGTAGGCCTGGATCCATCTGGCTAAGCCATCTGTTAGATTATCTAGCGTCATCTTGCTTGAGAGATTCTGAATTTATTGTATGGCTGAAATGTAGTGATACGGTCTAGTTTTATGTTGAGTTGATTATGTGACAAACTGGTTGTGATCATAGTTGTTGTTACTTGGAAGGTATACCTAGAAGTAGATCAAATTCACTTTTGGAAGAAAGTAAATATTGAAGAATTTGTGGTAGCTTTAGGACATTTTCACTGTATAACTTGGTAATAATATTTCTTAAATGTACTCTATAATAACTGTAAAACAATAAACTGGTTGCGTTTGTTTAGCTATACTTTGTTTTAAAAAACAAAGTTCATCACTAGAAATCACAGTTGTCAATATTTTTCTGTTGAAAACCTGAAGATGTGTTGATAATTATTTTAATTTAGCAGAAGTTCTGAATTTATAGAAAAATTGTGATCGAAACCTTAGTGCATTCTCCATACAGCTTGTACCTTAGTGCATTCTCCATACAGCTGTTTTTCTCCATACAGCTTGTACAGCATTTGCAAAGTCTTGCATGCACTTACTTATTTACATTATTATATTTACATTATTATATTTACATTATATATTTACATTAAGTATTTATTTATATTTTAGACTCCGCTTCAATTATATCCGGCACCCCAAAATCTTGCACCACACCACCCCAACCCCTAGTCCCAACAGACGAAGAATTGAACCCAGAACCAGCTGACAACCTACCTTACCACTGCGCCGACTGTGACGCTAAGTTTGACTCCCAGTCTATCCTTGAGTGTCATATTGTGTCAGTTCATCAGTCATGTGTCAGTGGTGGAGTGACGCAAATGTGTCATGTATGTCAGAAGACATTTGCGAATGTCTACAGACTACAACGGCATATGATCAGGTACTGTTTTCTGTAAAAATTATAAATATTCTCGATTGAACTAAATGACTCTGTTTTGAGATCTTATTGTTGTTATTATTGTTATCCGTAGTTATTTAATTTAGTTGATTTTACGTAGATAATCGCTATAATTAACTAATTATTTGATTTGTTATAATTTATTGTCTTTATTACTTTATAAGTTACTATATGAATATTTGATTATTTTGACAATTATTTAAAAATATATTCTTCAGATAAATTTTTATTCTATTATGAAAATCACTCTGTTTAAAATCATTAATATGTGATCAAATACCTCATCTTTAATAAGATTTATACATGAATCGAACACTTTATTAATTAATATATAAAAATAATACGATATAAATCAACCTTAGCTAAGGTAATAGAATTCAAAATTAAAATTAGATAAAAAAGTTGACTCAGCGATTGATTAATACAAATACTAGTATTATTTGTTCGTATTACTAGTATTACTAGTATTAGTATTATTTGTCCCTGTATCATTTATTAAGTTTTGTATTGAATTTATGCTTTGTTTAGTTTCTTAATTTATGCCTATCTTTGATTTTCCTCTAGTCATGAAGAGACGAGTGAGATGAGAAGATTCCGCTGCTCTGAATGTCGCAAAGCGTTCAAATTCAAACATCATCTCAAGGAACACGCGCGCATTCATTCTGGAGAACGTCCTTTCCAGTGTCGACATTGTTCCAAAAGATTCAGTCATTCCGGCTCATACAGCAGTCACATGACATCAAAGAAATGCTGGGCTCAGCGACGTTATCTCACAGATCAGGGATCAGGTTCTATTGTGCAAGATTTGTCTGGGGTAGAGTCTGGTGGTCAAAAAGATGTGGATTCATCTTCGGTAGTTAGAACTTTGGCCGAATTAAGTGAGGCGTGTTTTGTACCCTTTGATAAATCTGGGATTGCACTGGCAGGGATGCAGATTAATACGGGTGTACAGATGAATGGAGCACCGGCGTTGAATAATCAGAGTTTGGCATTGAATAAACCAGAGAGTTTATTGGATAAAAGCGCTGAAGTTTACGCGGGGAATAACTTGGAGTTTGTGAGACAGATTTTGAGCGCTAATATCAAGAAATGCAAGGAAGAACAAGTGAGAAAACTAGTGGAAGCAAATTTGCAGAATAATTGGCTGGTACAGAAAACTTTGGGGTTGCTCATGAGGGGTTCTGCTCAGATGGTTCCAGTTGTTCCGAATATTGGAAAGCAGGAGATGGAGGATGATGTTGGGAAGAAACAAGATCTAAAGGTACATCAGTACACGGGCCCAGAGAGCAGTCTAATCACATTGGCCGCTGCCGCTGAAAAGATTCGAGAGGAAATGGAAAAAGAAGAACGCGATATTCTGAATAAGACGAGTACAATTGAAAATTTCAGCTCAGAAAATTCAGATTGCCAAAAAATAGAAATTCGCAAAATAAAGGATGATAATAACGAAAGCAATGATGATGATGATGACGGTGATGATGCCAAGATGATGACCCATCACAGGATTCGTTCTTTGATTTCCGGTGAACACAGACAAACCTTGAAGGACTTCTACAGAACATGCCCACGACCTTCTAAGGTTGATCTCGAAACGTTGGTTTCCAGAATGTCTTTTCCAAAACGTGTCATCCAGGTTTGGTTTCAGAATATGCGCGCAAGGGACAGAAGGAAGGCGCGAGTGTGCTGTAGTACGGAGCAGCGTGGTGTCCCGGAGATCCGGGTGACCAGAGTGCTAAATATCTCGGGACTTTCAAATAGGATCAATCACGATATTTCCTCAGAAGGTTCCAGAATTGATGATGAGAAGATTTCATGCGCGAAGTTTCCCTGGGAGGCTGTGATACAACAGAGTCAAGAAGAGCCTCTTGATCTTTCCAAGGGGAAGGAAGGTACTTGGGCTCCTGCACAGTGTTCAGCTGACGAGGCGTTAAATCTGAGCGTGAGAAGGGAGGATGTAGGTGGGATGGATGGGAATGACAGGGGGACGGGTTTGTCGGGGGTGGGATACGGAGTAGCAGGCGGTGAGCATGGGTTGTATGAGGTGTGCCCGTTGGACTGTCGAATTATGTCTGAGGTAATGTTGACATTTTAAAATAATTCTTTTTATAGCATTAATATGAAAGTAAACCTTTGTAAAAATTAATTATTATGTTATAGAATAGTAAATCTGAAAAATGAAATGAATGGATTTTTCTTGCACTGAGGTTAAGTACTGAAATTTTCTGTAGTTGCATTGGTTTACGATTGACTGGCATACTAACTTTCTTGATAAGCTGATTGATGGACTGTCTGGCTCATTGATATGTAATACCAAAATAACTGATTGAAAATCAAAATGACTTAGAGTCAGTGAAGTACAGTTTCATCAAATATATTTTTATTTCTAGGCTCCACTAACAGAAGAGCTAGTCATAGACACTGACTACAATGAGGACAATTCTTCCCCTGGCAACTCTACTTTGTACCATGAGTCTGTGGTTGATATGACGGAAGGTGGAGGAGGTGCTGAACGCAAGAAAAGACATTCCTGGAAACAGCACCGCATCCAGTCAGAGCTCTACGGGTGTGATCAGTGTGATAAGGTGTTTGGCAAGCAGAGCTCTCTTGCCAGACATAAATATGAACACTCAGGTAGTTTCGAATATTTTACTTTTCTTCTATTTCTATTATTGCACTAAGAGGTAATGGTAATTAAAGTTTAATAATTATAGCTTTCAATTTTTACTATATAATATTTTACTGTATAATATTTTAGTGATATCTTTTGCGAAAATTGAAACTGGGTGTTTTGGTTCTGCTGAGTCATTGCTTTATCACTTTTTTAATTAGCTTGACAGGGGACAAATACCCATTTTAGTCATTATTAGGAAAGTTTAATATTCTATTCGAACACTAACGAAATGATAATATTTTTTCATTGGTTATAACTATGTCTTTTTACGATGATTCAATTGGTTTATATATAGGTCAGCGACCATTTGCCTGCGGATCATGCAGCAAAGCGTTTAAGCACAAACATCACTTAACTGAACACAGTAGACTACATTCAGGCGAGAGACCCTTTCAGTGTCAGCAATGCTTCAAATCATTCAGTCATTCGGGCTCATTTAGTCAACATATGAAAAACCAATACAAGTACTGTAAAGCCGGAGGGGCGGGACATGCTAGTGAGGACCAATCAGTTGGACCAGTGTAGAATGTAGTTTAAGATATTATAGATTGAATTGTACGGATGTTATTATTGTTGAGACGGGATGGAGATATAATAGAGTATAGATCATTGGAGCATGTGGCTCAAACGAGTGATGATTTGTATGAATCATTGTAGTTTCTAATCAACTTTTTTACATGATTTTATTTCATTTGTTAAGCGGAAGTGTTTGTGTAATATCTTTATCTTAAGACACTTTCAAAATTGTCAATTATGAATTTTACATTGATCAAATTTTTTATTTGATTATGTAAAGCTATTTTTGCAAGTGTCATTGCGACAATGCAACACAATTATTGAACAAAAATTGATTTAGACTTTGCGCTCGCTTAGTCATTACAAAAGAAAAATTATTTAGTGATTTTTTTAAAAGTCAAGTGCTTTGTTTCTGTATACCAAGAGGATATGATTAAGTTTCGTTTTTTTGATGAAACATTAGGCAATAACAGAGTTGCAAATTTAGTTTACAAGATTTATTTTAGATCATTTCTTTTCCAATTAAAGCTTGATTTTACATTTTATAAGCATTATATTTTATTTTAACCATTATCAATTTATTAACGTGATATTTGTTACTCCATTACCATAATTTTTGGTGTAATAACATCAAATATTTGATATAGATTTCTCTTTTAAATTTACATTTTATTCAATTTTTTTATTCTTAAATCTTTTTAAACTTTCAGTATAGTTTTCAAGTAGAAGTGTTTTATTGATAATAATGTAATAATAGGGTGTGATATTACAATAGTGTATTAATACATATAGTATCTGTAATAACAGTATTGGGCTTTAAGATGTTACATTTACATTCAGAATTATTTACATTCTAGTCTTATATTTCTACCGTGGTTCGTTTATAGAGAACAATGATTTTATTAGATTTTTTTTATATTATTCTTCATTTACTAGTCTTCTATTTGTGCAATTTTTGATATTTCAGTTTTATTTGCTTGAGAATAGATTTTCTTTTTTAAGTTTTTTAATATTAAGTTTAATCCATTCTATGCAAACGAACACATTGCTGTTGATTATAGCGTTCAATATTCTGATGTTATACGGTAATAGACAGTATTTACCATACATGAAATGTATAAACTAGTCAGTATCCACTGTATAGCAAAGCAGAAGAATATGGTTGATCAGACACAGTAGTCATTTCGGGGATGCAATATATTGTCCTTATTTGTATTGGCCTTTGTACACTTTATTTGTACACCAATTACTTTTTTTAATACTTGATACAAATTAAAATACTTTTTGTCATAGTTTATATGCACTTGCGCTTGCGTATTAGTCATTTTAAAATTTCTATTATTACATATTTATGGCCTGTGCTGTCGGAAGACAAATTTTTTTTGACAGTTAAATTTTTTACGTATTTCTTGCTGTGGCATTTTTAAAACAAAGCTGCTTGTGCCTCATTATGTGTAAAAAAAATGACGACTGATTCTTCAAAATACAAACATGCAATTTGTGGTTTCAGTGAAGATTTATACAGTATCAGTAGAATACTACCTCTAGTCATAGTGCGTAGATTATGATTATACGTATTATAATGTTAGATGTATGATACCCGATTGTGTTCACATGTATTATAAACTATTTGTTGTTTAATATGTTTTTTAATGTGTTCACATCTATTGTAAGATATATGTTGTATTATAGTTTTATTCATTGATGCAATAATTACATTCGTATTTGACTTATTCACTGTTTTGTACTTTTTGCATTTGATATACTGAACGTTTTAACGCGAAATACTTTGCATTATTTGAAGAAGGTATTATTCATACATGACTTATATTTGTTTTCTTGTATCGTGTTGCGTTCATTTTAATGATTCCATGTTACTGTTACGATTTCTGAATTTGATCATTATTACTCTTCTATATTTGCTAAAACTTAATGGACAGTTCTAAAAATACTATATTTGTGCATGACCCTTAAAAACGGCCCCGATAGGTCGGCACCAGTTATTAATTACTAGTTGTAACCCGTCAAATTGACGGAGGGGGGAGGGTGGCGGGGGAGAGGGAGGAAAAATATAACAATTTATATGACGTCATGTGATTGTAAGTTTAATTCTTTCAT
>JAQIXG010003362.1:0-15085 GCA_034700105.1 Oconnorella tubifera
CGAATTACAAATCTGCATCACAGTATAGGATCATAAAAAGTTTAATGAAAGTTTAGTGTTCGACAAGACAAGACAAGAGCACATTGGTCGAGTTGCAACAATAGAGAACAATAGACTCTGAGAATTAGCAGTAGAATCCAACATCTCAAAACTAACTCACTTCTCACTTCTAACATCATAATTATCTTATTGAAAAATGACAAAGGATTAAACTATTTTTTGCTGAATATTGTAAATATTTCTTTTACAATAGCAAACTGCCAATTGAGCACACCTCGTTCTGTTTCATCAAGTTGAAAGTAACTGATGACACACAGCTTAGCATCCTCAGCCCATGAAACTCTTTTTAACTTTTTCTTCTTTGCAGGCGGCTCAGACGCATCGCTTGTGAGACTCTTATCATCATTTGTTGCAAGAGTGACATCACTGTTCAATCTCTTTTCTTCATAAATAATAAATTAATGATACATTACTTAATAAAAAACGATTAGTTGATATAAATTGTTAGAACAATAAAAGTAGAATAATATAATTAATATCACTGGGGTATAGCAATCAGTATGTCGAAATTATATCATCAATATAATTATAATTATATTATTGAATATTTATAGTATTCAATAAAATGACTCTCATCAACAGCTGGTTATTGAATAATTTTAACTGAATAGTTTTAATTGAATGCTAACATTATAAGTTCTAGACAATATTTATTAGACTAAAAAACAAGCTTTAAGCCGCAGATAGTTATAGCTATAAACTGGTTAAGTGGAGGGAGTACATAGTCAATGTCCTCTGACTTTTGGTAAGGTTTATATTAGTTTTTAAGCACAATTAGTTACTTCCAGAGACAACTAGTGTACATTTCAAATTGCTGGTCTTACTTGTGGTAGTTCTAAATGTATCCAAAGTATAAATAGCTGATAACAACAGCATTTACATTTACATTTTATACTTTACATTTTTTATGAAGCTAGCAAGATTTAATAAGACAAGTTTACATAATAGCCACAGTCAACATATTAATGCTTAACTTATATCATCGTCATTAACTAATCCGTATTACTTTGAAAATATTATTAGTACATAATAAAATTATTATTATCACTTGAAATTATTATTCAAGTTATTTTAGTAATGAAATTACTTTTTGACTAAACGATTGCAATAGAATATGATGCTGAATAATTAACAAATTTTTCATTTTGTATATTGAATAGTAGAAACTATTTGGTTGTTACATTTATAGATAACGAAGGCAATGAATAACTTATTACTTCACAAGAATCACAATAAACTTAATACAATTAAGTTCAGAAGACTATTTGCATTAACTTGTAAGAAAATGTAGAAATATAATATTAATATTATTTTATATGAGCCTGTATGGCACTATGCAAATGATACAATTATTAATGGTATCTTTAGGACTCTCTAGATAGCGGCAAACTGTGACCCACCAAGACATTTCTTTCTCTTGGAGAGACAGAATGATACATGCGAAATCATTTATTGTGGCATCTAAAATGTTGCTCGCAATGCTATCAATAATCATGGATGATTTTTTTGTTAAAAAATTCACTACGCTTTATTGGGGGATTAAAATATGCAAAAAACGTCACAACTTTTCGAAGGAATAATTGCAGTAGTGTACATATTGAATTATCGACCAAACTAATGCAACCAAACAAGAAAAAAATATTTTTGCATAAATTTTTGTACGAGACTAGTGGTAGCTCATTGGAAAACATCACAAAGTATAAACTTGTAAATTAAAGTTGTTACATTAGAGAGGATATGGAGCAGCTGGCAGGAGACAAATAAAATCTGATAATGGACTCATTCGACGCATCATGTTTTAATTACTAATATTTAATGGCAATTAATTAAACCATAGGGTTTAATAATTATTTTTTAAAATTATAATTTGAAAATGATTTCTTGAATTCTGACTTAAACATCAAATAATATTTACTTTCTATTGGTATAATTACGCTTCATAATTTGAATATTTATTTAATTAAATTAAAAATTAGATCTGTCCCAGTATCTTTAATTTTATGATATTACTAAAGAAAAGCTGAAGTTTCTTCTTCACTATCACAACCATGATATTGTAGTCTATATTCATTATCAACATTTAAAAAAATTACATTTAAGTAGTTCGGATAGGTTTATATAAAAAACAATACTACAATTTTTTTAACTTTAAATTTTGACGCAACTGTTTATTTATAGTAGAATTGTGTCACCCGATTCTTCTGTTTTTGGCAAAATGAGGCACCAGCATATGAAGCTATTTAGCACTTGGAATGAATTTTTGTTATAAATTGACTATATTGTCACTGATAGTATATTTAGAGACAGAATATTGTGTTTAGCATATAGTACAGTGTTACAGCTAAAATTTTGCACTCTTACGCAAGATAAACAACTCAATGACTACTTCATCAACATAATGTCAATAAACGGTAATCTAGACGTAAGTGCAAAATAACTTCCAGGTATATAAGTTTTATAATCGCTGGGAGTCAATATGCAGAGGTAAAAGTGATTATAACAGCAACCATATATTGAGCATTAATCATATTGAAAGAACATGAGCCTCTTTTTGGTAATATTGTTGATTTATAAAATACTATTTATATAATATGATAAATCTTTCATTTAAGTGAATGTTTAGTGAATAACTACACATTTGACATGTATATTAAATCTCCTCTACATAATACACTTTGCAAATACTCCATATCGGTAATCAGACTGTAAAATTTAGTCATTATCATAATGAGATTTAAATTTAGACTTGTTATTATATTTTATTTTGTGTAATTTTATCATTATTTATTTTAAAATCAGATTATTACTAATTTACTAAGTTGACACTTAACAATAGACATTCTACAGTTTTAGCCTGATGCCAGTTAAATTTATTTTTCAGAGATTTTATTGTTTACAGAGAGACTTTCATGTAGAGCACATCTATAGTTTAGTGCTGTATGATGAACACATACATTTTAAACAAAGTGCACAACAGGACTATTCATTAAATTAGTAATGGAAAACAATCAACTGCTACTAGCAATATAATAGTTCTGTAAAAGTCTATTATGAAATTAAATTTACCAAATTGTTTATTAATTGTATCAGAATCAAGCCCTAGAGAAGACGCAGCAGTTTCATCTAAGCTAACATCATCAGTTTCTTTCTTAGCCTCTGTCTTTGACGAATCACTTGTCAATAATGTATCACGGTAAAACTAAACACCAAACAATGTTTTACTTTATATATTATTTATATTATTCTCTTTCTCTTCATCTTTCTATTATATGACATTATTTGATTACAAATAGCAGTTAATTAGATTTTAACACATTCAAATTCATTGTTCATGATAAAAGCAAATTACTGAACACTAGCCTTTACCTATGAAAAATCTCAGGATTAACTTTAAATTAATAGTTATAAAACAGAAATATTTTAAAAGAAAAGTGCTGTAAACAGCACTTATATCAAATTGACTGAACTATTTGGATACTGCAATAAAACTATATCTATTGAATTCTTCATGTCTTTTATGTCTGCATGTGTGCTATTTTGTGCTTTATTTCTTTACACAATTAACTGCAACTAAATGGCATATTTTTTGACTAGCAGTGTCATATTGGTGACAATGACAAGATTAATCAAAAAGAATTGCTATCATCAGCAATTATCATTGCTTCATAGCTATCACTATGAAGTAAATGATAAAGAGAAAAGTGAAACTAACTGAAGGCACTGTTTTCTTGTCATCAGGAGATGTGCAAGTTGCTGGTTTAGATGCTGTCTGTGCAGGCGTAGTGGAAAGTTTTCTTTTTCTTCTTCCAACACTGTAATCTGTTGTACTGAGTGCATCGATAAATCCTGAACTCTCAAATATTTCCGGTGCTACACAATTCATAAAAAATACAAAATATTAATAAAGTAATCAAAAACGAAGCTCTTGAAATCTTTTATTTTAAACAAATACCAATGAATCAAGTTCTCAAACAAAGAAGAATTAAATACAATTACATAGAAAATTATTTAATATATAGCATTAATGACAGTGATTAACAATATACTTAATGTTGCTTAATACAGTCATTCGTATAATGATGGACCAGTTCATTCTTTACTTATTTATGTGAAAGTGTCAAATTATTGAAATTATTTATTACCAAATAAATAATTTCAATTACATTATTTATAATATATTCTTATAACATAATTTTTGTTAAAATATATTATTGAATTTATGACATATAAGTTAATAAAAGCAGGCTCAACACAAACCTTTAGGCTTTGGAGGAATGAGCTTAATTTTTCCTTTTTGTTCAGATGTTGGTGAAGTTGATGATGTTGTTGTGGTTGCTGCTGATACAGGTGTGTTGCTTGTAAGCGATAACTTGTTCAATGATTTACTAAAAGGCAAAAGATGATATCAGATAGCAGTATTCTGTGCTGGATAATTGTAACATAATTAACATAATACAATAGAATGCATAGCAGCTTAATTAATGGATTATTTGGTATGCCAATGCATGAAAACTATGATACCGTCCCTTAAAGTTTAACATCTTTGCTATTTCATAAGATAAGCTCAATTTTATATATTTCAGACAAACAGTTGATTGATGAATTGGCTGATCAATGCAGTCGACACTTACCCTGAACTGCTATTGACTGTGTCCTGTGTAGACTTCTTTCTTGACGCTGGCTGTAAAGGAGTGTCGAGCTCTAATCCTAATCATAAACATAATAGCAACTTATATCATAACAATCAGAAAAAAATTTGGTGTATAAACAACTCAAGAGAAGTTACTAAACATCGTCGCGATGCGGCTATTGATTAAAACTATTTTATAATTGTTGTGAAGATCACTAGACTCTACAGAAATTAATAAATTAAAACGAGGTACGGTATTTAATAAATCACACTTATTAATTTTAATTAATTTATTCACTATATATTATTGCCTAATTTAATCATATTTTAACTTCAATCCTAATAAGTGAACAGAATTTGAAACATCATCTAAATTATATTGATTCAGATTACAAACTTGCTAGAAACCACGCCATCCTACAAACGCTTTTTACAAATTACAGTTTTGCTATTTAAGCTAGTCATATATTTTCTAAGAATTTCTGTCATTTTTTGCTTCGTTTAACTTTATGCCTAGAACAGCATCGAGTCGATTATTAATTTATTAACAGAAATAGGTCTATTTAACAATATTAAATAATAGCGAATGTCTAATATAGCCTAAAACGAGTAATTGCATTATAATGTACAAATGACATCGCATAGCGTATCAACTCCCTTCGCAGTAAGTCTATAAATGAACTCTAATCAGAATCCTTCAAAAATGATCACAAAAATGATCACACGCATTAGTCATATAATTAATGAGCATAAACAAGAAATAAATTAATAAATCTATCAGAAGCTAACGTGACAAGATTAACACGATGTCCGTGATATATTAACGAACATACACACAAACGAGAGAGTAATGAGAACATTACAGTTAGTCTCGTTGCGCTATTAGTCAAATAAACATAATGCATTGAAATACAAGTATATTTTATATACCGAAATTAAAATTAATCACAATCATATATTAATTCTTTACCTTTACATCTAACATAATTTAACAATGAATTATAAAAGATTGTATTAGCTAGTCGCTTCATTTGCCGTAGTGACAAGAGCAACGAGGTCCGGAGAACGCAGCTTAAAACTTAAATAAGCACATATCACACATTTAATTTCTCAGCTGAGAGCAGCTACACATAATTTTGATCTTAACTACACGAATATTTTAAAATTAGAAATAGGCGCTAACATTAATGAAGTCAATCTTATTTTAAATATTTTTCATTTAAACTTTGTAAACCATTATTAATTAAAAGTAGACAGTAGTTATTTATCTAGCGTTTTCTAAATTGTCTTAAGGAAACGGTGACCACTCTTCGGTGAAAATAAACTGAATTTTATTTTAGACTGTCTTCGAATTTGAAACACAATATACGGATAATTCTTAAAGTGAATCTCGTAATAACATCGACGCACATCCTCCTTTTGATTCCTGGATTCAATTATATTATTAACCCTTATTTTCAACTTAAAGTGCTAGTAAATCTCTTTCCACCCCCATGCTTCAAGTGGAGCGCACAGCTTCCACCACCCATCCACCCCCCCCCCCCCCAATGACGGCCTATTATACGTAATAATATATCTTACGATTCCTATTTCATTCAATGAAATGTGAACACAAAAAGCAAATAAGCGTAGGATGAGATTAAACGTAAAGTAGGCCTAGTACTGTTTAAATTATAATTTTTTACATTAATAAATATTTTATTATTATTATTACAGTTATAGGCCTACTAGGATATACATTCGGTAATATTTCCTGATTATAATATTTATCATGATAACATGCAAACACAAAGCTCACTAAAAATATCATATAAGAACTTTCAAACTATAAAATTACGATCAAAATGACAAATTACTATGGCTAAAGTTAAATTGTTATAAACTAACTTTATTGCAAGTAAATAAACATAAGTTTTAAGTCTTTTAACGAACCTATCGTCGCTAAAATCATTCGACGAAACGTCGACGCAAATACCGAGTTAATTAAAATGTCTTACAAATCAAAAACAGTTCGGTGACAATTTCAATTTGATATTCTACATTGAATTTTTAAACTATAATAAAATAAAGAACAGACAAAAGGACTCGTATACGCCAAAAATCAAAATTGACTTTCCAGCATAACAAAACAACAAGTACGAGTCTGTTGTTAAAATGTTGTAACTTGTAAGCTAACTTACAATTTCCAAAGCTTCTCAATATTGTTTTATAAAGATTTTTTTTAATTTCAAATTAATACGTCAAAGATCCGCTGTATAAAACATCGACTTTAATGACTTCAAATCATATCAACAAATACGACAATTCTCGAATATTAATAAAAACCAGCAGTCATTAGCATTTATATGGAGGACATTATTTCCTAAATGTATAAAAATGTTCTAAATATTTGAAACAAGTGAAAAATGTCGATTTTAGGGTGCACGATCCTAATCTCAACCAAAATAGCATCAAATATAACCGCGAATAATAAGATTAAAAAAGATTTTCAGATATTTTTGAAAGTTAAACACAAATTTTATTGATTCTGTCCATATATTTTTCAAGAGCGGTACGTATCAATAGAAAGCGCGTTAATAATGAATTAATTAAGGTTAAAACATTTTACAAAAACGTTTTACACTTTTTGAAGATTCAATCAATTGTACAGTAGATGTCGGGATATAGTCGATGGTTTCTTAATAAAATTACAAATTTATGCTGTATTGATTTTGTATTTAAATGTATAAAACGTAGTTCGATGCGTTTTAATAGTACGGACAACAGTAGTGCAATGGCAACCGCAACTGACTTTTGTACTAGCAGTAAAATAATATTATAACGCAACATATATATATCTAACAGCATATCGAAGATTCTCTAGGCTAATAGCATAATCTAGATAGAGGAGTCGTAATAATTAAAATTGTATACACTAGATTTAGCTAATGTAGTCTACACTCACTAATGTAGTCTACACTCACACTACACTAATGTAGTCTACACTAATCTACACTCGGTGTAGGCTTAGCCTCGCTGATACTATTCATCTAATATAAATAATATCAAAATTTAATTATAATAGACTCCTATCTTAATTATTACTATCCTGTCTTAGGTTAGGTATTCAACATTAGGGCCACCCCGGCACCCTTGGATCAGCAAGCAAGTATTTCCAATGGCATTATCATATCTAGTTTTGATCACTTGGAGTAGTAGCGTACAGTCATAAATATGAAAAACGCGGCCATCTTGTACGTGTATGATCCAAGCAGCTCAAATCAGCTAAGCCCTTCGCCTAGTAGCGTGTTGGGGGAGGAATATGTAGGACACAGAGTGGAGAGGGGACTTCGCCATACAAAGCAGTCACGTGATGCAGTACCGCGTATAATTGACAAGGCTTAGTTGCCCGAAACATTTTTTAGCTACAATTATATGAGAAGAGCGTTCTATGCGCTAGGTTCAATAACAACAGGCGTAGCTCTTTTACTGTACTGTAGACATTCGTATCTATCGAGCCTTTCACATAATAATGTGTCCCTAGCGCTGGCGCAATACATTGATTTGTAATTCCAGGGCTAGGGATTTTATGATATTTTGTTTTAAACATTATATTATTTTGTAAGAAGAATTATATTTATCGTTAAATATTTACTTAAATTGGTTTTTTATTTGTATAAAATATTATATACAAATAAAATTTATACTGTCTATTATTACTGACTACTATTTAGCTTTTTTAAAAATTTACTTAATCGTTGCAGTTATTATTTATTTATTAACTAAGTTAATCGTCACCAATCGTACAATCATTCAATCATTTTTCAATCTTAACGATTCGTTTTAACAAAAACAAATATAACAATAACTTTTTTAAACCAACTTCTCTTCCAAGAATCATAGAGCTAACCATAACTTTTTAACAGAAGTTAAAATCTTTCGAATGTCAATTTAAAAGTAATGATTCTAGCCACAATGCCCCATTATTAAATCAGAATTCCTATTCAATATTATCGACGATCAGGTTAAGTAACCCCCTAACGTAATTAAGTAGCGTCATAAGTATACGTAAAACGTAGGTAACACATAGATCAAATTAATAGATAACTGTAGGTAATATATAGCTCAAAGTATCCGATAAATGTAGATTAAATATAGGTTAAAGTATCAATTGTCAGACTGATCTTCTTTTTGAAAACTACTAATCTAAATATTTTCCAAATTTTCACATCGTTCGAACTTTGTTCGAAAAAGTCTAAGAAGTTACGGGATTTATCTTGAACATTCGTGACTGTCATGAATGTTAATTCAAGATACACAAAAATAATAAATACTAAAAATTAAGACAAAATTTGACACATTAACAAACTGCACAAACTGTTTAACGCTTGAAATTAATAAACACTCACGAGGAAGCCTCAGGGGGCATTTATAGAGGAGGGGCAGGAGCAATTTGCATAAACCCTCGCAATTTTTTTTTTAATATTTAGATGAACAATCTAATTTTCTCAGTAAACTGCAATGAAGATGGCGGCATTGTTGTGATAAGGTTTCTTACTCTAAACACAGATTAACCGAATAGATCCTCTGTTTCGTGTAGTACAAGAAGGCTTTAATTATTATAATTAATAAGCAATTGATAAGGCAATAGTTACAATAGCTATCAGCTCCAATATGACTGTGTATACTATATTGCGCCGCGCTGTTAACCAGCTGTGTCAACAGCGCAGCAGAGAGCAGCTAGCTCTCTCTCTCGGCTGACCGGCCATTCAGTTGGTGAAATACAGGATCTCTTATTTAACAAATGTATTAAAGCATTATATACGCTGCATTAATTACTGGATTAAGATGCAAAGAAATTACTGAGGAGTTCAATTTTTCAATCTCCATTTTCAATCAGTATTTTTCTAAATTAGCTTAAATTGGGCTGAAGCCCGTTCGATGGTGTTCTGTGCTTAAAAGGTTTTTGGAAGGACGGTGTCCCTGTCGGAAACGTTCAAATCAACAGACATAAACGCTGGTAACGTAATCATTGAAAGCGAATGAGTGCTACTATAAATTTGTTCAACTCGCCAGATATATTTAAAAAGAATAGAATCTTCTATTTTAAAAAGTCGCAAAAAATACATTTAAAAGGATTAAGAAAGTAATTAATTAAGACAAAATTGAAAGACATCGATACAATAAATCGAAAAAGAAATCAGAAAAGAACACCTTTTAAGAGGTACGCAAGATGTAGATATATAGCGAGTGTGCAATGTGCAAGAATTAACATTAAAATGTCTAAAATTCATTTGTGTAAATGAACAAAAATCATAGAATTTGTAAAGATGGATAATATTAAAACTAGGCTCTATCCTAACCCTCCCCCCCCACCCTCTCACTAATTTTGACCACTGCCCAGTTGAAGCAGTAGTCAAAATTACACATTAAACAAGTTCTTATTGTAGAATCAGCACAATGTAGGCCTATATACTGTGCACTCGATATAATCTAGGCTTCTTTTATTCGATCTGTACAAGTCTGCCCAAATTTGTAGCAAATGAAACATTTTTGTTTAAGTATTTACCGTACCTCTCTCATCTCCTTATTTAAAATTCACTACACGCCGAATGCTTTAATGACCAATAATGTGTCTGTCAGTGGAGTAACCAAGAGTTCACAAAGGGGACGATTATTGTTTCCAAAAAGTATTTTTTTAGAAACAATAGTTTATCTATTTTAGATCTTCATTTGCATTTTTTTATCACTAAATCGTAACAAGATTTCATTCTTAGCTCATCAGAAATTATCCAAATTTTGCTGGATCTATTACCGGCCCAGTAATAGATGCAGCATAATTTGTAACGAGCTATGAATACAATAAATATTTTGCGTTTGTATTCATTGAAAACACTTAATTTGAATGAAAATGACAATAATGCAGTTTAACCTCTTTCAACCTTCTAATTGAAAGTCTATTGTTCTCATAGCCTTAGTTTACAATCCCCTTTTTATCCCCTTCTGTCGCAAGTCACATTATTGACAGCTTTATTCCGACGATTCTAATTCCCATTGCTGCTAAAATGCACCAGCTTCAAGATTTATGCTTTTACTAATAATTGTCAATTTATCACGTCTTAGTTTACAAATAATCATCTCGTCTTGAAGCTCATCTATTCCAACATTGACGTCAGCAGCATTCTCATTTTTGTTTTAACATGAAAGCTGAGCACATGCCAAAATTCTACATTATATAAATATCATCTATAAAATATAGAGCCTACCTTAATCAGGATTCTACAGCGAAAAGGCCAGTTTCCAATTATTTTCTAAAAAGCTTAATTTCACATACCACTCTTCTTCAAACAAGCAAGGTAAAATTCCTAATCTCTCAATTATTTGAAAAAAAATCTTGTGCATCAAAGAGTTCCACTTCATTAAATATAATATTCTCATTAAAAACTATATAGGCTACATTTTTTGTCCTAACAAACTTTTAAAAATTGCAATAACCATTTTAAGTGATCAAATATTTAGCCTTATTAGCCTTATTTAAATTCTTATAGATTGAAACAATGAGATGTTACAGTAACTACAAAACTAAGAGTTACTACACTACACACCATCTTCCAGTCTAATATAAATAAGTGTCACTACTGCAAATGCGAGATTACCCAACTATTATCATTACGCTTATGATACTGACTAGTATAGATATATAATAAACATGTATAAATAATCATATTATATATAATTATTTAAACCTAGGTATACTCAACTATAATAGATAAATATTTATAACAAATTACCAATAAAACAAATTATATTACTCTCTAATTACGATAACAATTCTATACATTTAACTCAAGTGTAATGAAATGCATACAATACCACAAGAATGTCAATGTCCATTAAGTTACCAACAGATAATCCAGTAATACTACAAGTATTTTATTTTAGGCTCAATATAGCATCAAGCTAATTTCAACTGCCAGCAAACAACTTACAATTTTTATTAGTACTTGGTACTGCAGTAAGTAATTATAAAAATTTCAATTCAAGAAATTCAGACAGCCATCACAATTTTTTGACTGGAAACCATGCGACAGTAAAAATAAGAATCATAAAAATGTGAAAGTGTTTCAGATGTAAATATAATTAACATAACAATGGTGAAGAACAAAATAAATAAAAAAAATCTGCATTAATACCAATAAAATGCTGAAAGATGTAGAAAGGAAACGTTAACATTCGTAAATTGTTATAATCAAATTACGACAAATTTATATTTGCAAGTATTAACAAAATTAAAATTAAAAAGACTCCATTGAAAAATATGTAATGGATGCAGTTGTACTGCTAAATATTGTTAATATTACTCAAAAGAAAACAAATACTGCAAGATGGAGGTACTAATGCTCGCATTTATGATACGCAATATGTCGATCATTTTCTAGCATATAAGCTATATCATTTGGATGTGGCTAATAGAAGGGCATTTCTAGCCTATTGCTTTTTAAGCTTAGCGTACGCAAAAAAGAAAGTTTAAGGCCCTACCGTACCTAGTGATCTTAATCTATAAATAAGACTGAAAGAGCAAGGTGGTAAAAATAAAAAACAGTGAACTCGTGCCACACTTGATCATAACACGGTCCTTGCAGCATCATTACCTGTCGATCGCATTTTCGATCCAATCATCTTGACAGTTTTCGGCCTACGCTGTTTATCTTTACTAACAAGAGATTCAACATTATCACTAGACGAATTATTTGTATCGGTTGATGCCGATAATAATCCATTGCTGCCGTTATTGGACAGTAAAGCAGTCCTCTTATTGGTCGACGCATGTTTATCAGTATTACTATGTGCGGTGCGACTGACGGCAGAGCTGTGCACTTTTGTCAACTGATTACTGGCATCTTTCAGTGATGTAGAAGTTTCTGTAGCAGAATTTAGCTTCAACTTATCTACAAATGTTGCAGCAGATAGTCATTTAACATATAATGAACATTTAATTTTAAATACAGCTAGTCGACTGCCAATGAATTTAAATAAAATAAAATTCCAACACTACAAGAAATATATTTTGTGAAATACATTTTGTGAATAAAGAATTTTCTAGTATTGTGGCTTGTCTTGTATTTTATTTTTTGTGTTGAGTTTTGAAAAAAAAAACAATTGCTATAATTTTCTTTAATATTCTCTTGTAATGGAAGAAATTTTCTGCATTTTTAAAATTATTATTATCAAGAGTTAAAATTATTATTGTTAAATAAAATTACATATCAAATAAAAATTACATATCACGAAACATATCAGACTTCACAAACTCCTATCACTGTCATTAATGATGCAATACCACTATTGGTAACTTGTGAACCTTTAAGCCATACATAATTACCAAACGTCTCGTACCGGTTTTCTTGACTAAATCTGAACTCTTTTCTTTTACCATCTCCATCCAGAAGTCAACTATCTCTTTAGACATAGATTCAATTTCTACAACAATTTTTATAAAGGCTTTAGTGTCCAGTCATTACGAATATAATTATTAACTCAAAGTCACTGTAAAATGCTATGGAATTTTCAATTATACTTAATAGTTATTGAATAATTCAGTGAGAATTCCTCAATAAACAAAATGTCGACATTTGTCAAATATTATTTACAATTAAACTCAAAGTCAAATAAATTAAAATGTCAACTAAGAAAGTAATGAGAGTGACCAAAAATTGTAAAATAGAATTGCAAGTGAAAATACAATTTATTACTTAACTAATGAATATATAACACAAAAAATTCGAAAATTGAAAGACAACCAATAAATCATAAACAAAGAGAGTAAAAAAACTTAAAATATTAATATTGCGTTATGTACTTATTACAATTGCATAGACCACGTCAATACTATACATAAACATGCATAAGGCACCTGCAATTAATTTTTTAAGAAAAGCTCTCTCGCTGATCAACAGTATAATTCAAACGAAAGACCGAATTTGATATCGATTCCACTAATTTATCATAATCAAAAACAGAAAATTAAATATGGCAGAGCACAATGAATCGGCTTCCTGAAGTAGTAAATTTTATTTTAACTATTATTATTTATATCATTTAGCCATCTACTCTCCCAACCTATATGAGTTCTTTATTCTAAGAATAAAATTCAATAAATATTTTAGCTTGTCAATGGCTACTGCTTAAAATCTCTTTCAATGAAAATTCAATTTTTTAAAGTGTTCTGTGGACTCATGCACACTGTAAGCTTCATATAAACCTGCAATATGTAATTTGGCTTTACCTACCTGGTAAATGACTGTGAAATGATTAGCTCGCATAATATCTTATTATAAAGCTTCTTTTAATCTAGCTTATAGTTTGGCTCCATACCAATTAAATTAAGGAAATAACTTGATGACAATTATCTGTATAAAGAAGACTGCTTTTGTCATTAATCCAAATGTCAGTCCACTTTCTCTTTATAAACTCCTCTACAAGATACTAAATTTATTTTAATTCTATGTTTACAAGAATTAATGTTTCAGGGGATTCAAATCATCAATTTTGCTAAGAAAATTGATATTTTCTCTTTCAATTAAAATTCAATTTTTTAACTTTTTCACTTTATTGATAATTTGCATATTTTAATTGGTATTTTTGTAAGAACATTGATATCTGCAATAAACCTTTTCACCAAGTAATTTTTTAAACAATAAAAGCATTAATATTTTGATGAAGTCAATCGTTCATGAATTAACACAGTTTGATAGCCTAAGACAGAGGCTAAAAACTTTGGCCTATTCTTTTGAGGGACAACCTATTTCTCATAGGAATTATATGTATAGATAGATGTACTATACATATGTAAAATAGTTCTCATTCCTCCAGTAAAGAGAGTACTACATAGTCAGCTGCATCTACGGCGCTGTTTTATTCATATAATGTAAATATAAACAAAATAACATCAAAATCTCAAAAAATAAGATCTCTTCCTTATATTTTTATTTATTTAAATAAAAAAGATTTATTTTAAAATTTTGTTTACATTGACCGCTGATCAACGATCTAAGCGCAAGTCATGAGAGAGTTTCACAAGCAATAATTCAATGATTTCATTGGTAATACTAGTGTACCGGTAGTAAGTATTTGAAACTAATCCCATGCATTGTATAATAATACCAACATCATGTATAGTTAGTTATATAACCTGCATGGTGGTATATTCCCCTGCTGGTTATCTAAAAAAATTGGTATTTGCAAAAGAATATGGGTTATATACAGTAATCATTACATATATGCAGGTCATATCAATGAAAATAGAGTAAATAATATTTAATAAAGAAAAAAAAATTATATATATGTATATATAATTTTTGTTTCATTAAATACTATCTACTTATTTTCATTTATATGACTTGCACATGTGTCTGC
>JAQIXG010003363.1:0-15080 GCA_034700105.1 Oconnorella tubifera
TTTAGCCAACTTCCCATTTTACCATTGACTTGAAATTTTGCATACAAGACAACTTACGATAAAAATTCACGAATCAAATAACAAATATCCTAATTGATCATTAATTAATTAATTATTTAATTAAATTCATTAGCTTCATTATTCGACGTTTTGAGACGACCCCATAGACGAACACAGCGCTACGTTGCTAACAAATCAATTCACTGTTGAATTGCACGGGGACGCTCTCCACACGTAACAAAGAATAATCTTTTAAAAAATAAATATTTGACACAATAATATGTAATAATATGTATTAAAATGTTGTTTATAAAAAAAGCATTTTTTACAAAAGTCCGCATATGTAACAAGTATAACAGATTTGTGGGCAAACATTAATGAACGCAAGTAGACAAGAAAACATTTAACTAATGTAGGCCTACGATTTAACGTGGCAAATCTAGTCCGGTGGCCAGTTTTAACCCCGTCTCCCCTATATGCCTATTAATTTATTACAATTTAAATCATCAACATCATCTTTTAATTCTTTTATTTTCAAATAATAACTCGTGCATAATATAATGCGCATATATAATTATACAATATATAAGATTTATAAACAAAATATAATGCGCATATATAATTATACAATATATAAGATTTATAAACAAAATATCTAATTTACATGTGAGTAAAGACAATAATAAGAAATTTACTAAATTAAATAGTGATAAAGGAGCGTTATTCGGAGGCTGTCAGAGAAACTGTAGGCAGGGGCGGACTGGCCTGGTGAGCGATTGAGGGATCCCTCAGTGAGCCCCCCCACACTGTGGGTCCCATGGGTCCCCTGCAACAAAAATAAATTAAAACGAAAGAAAAGTTTAAATTCATACGTAAAATATGACATTTGACCACTTGAGATCAAGCTAAAACCGTTGAATAAATAATAAATATTAGAGAGCAAGGGGAGGAGTAGTGAAAGAATATAATGAATATAAATATATAAATAAATATATAATATATAATGATTCACTTGTGTATCAATTGATTGTAACAGAAGAATTAACCAGGATTTTAGTTACGATTTTAGATTTTTAATATTTGAAAGAAATAAACTTAAGTAATCCTTTATTTCTATTAATTTCTGTAACACATTAGACATAACTGCACTTTAGGGGACCCCTGCTAACATTCGTCAACCGTCAATAATAATTTTAAATCTCACCTACCCCACAGAAATCCAGCTGTGGTATGCATTTCTTAATTTTTTATCACCTTCCCCTCTTATTTTCTTTTTTAAAATACTGTTTTGTAATTTTTTTAACGTATCTTAAGTGCATAGAGTAATTCAAGCAAATTAAGCAAAGGAATAAATCATGCAATGCTCTTATCATCTGTTGTCTGCAACATCAATCACTGTATGTAATAACGTTGAAACATATTTTTTTATTGAGTTTGAACAAATTTTTGAGTGAATAAAAGATATATATTTACATATTAGCATCCAAAAATGGCGCCTAAAGTTAAATTATGATGAAAAATGTGATAGTGATAATTTTTATTAAAATGTACAATTTGGATCCCCAAAATCGAATTGGGTTTGGTGGGACACTGAGAGGTAGGATTGGAGTTGGAAATTGCAATGCATTATGTTATCATTTTCCCATCATCACAAAACAAAATCTTGTATGAAATGAAAATGTATGGAATATACAAGGTATGGCTTACAAGGAAGTGTGAAGCAAACAAGCAAGCAAAGAAAAAAACGCAAATAGTAATCGACTAACGACCAATAGGACATGGTAATATACAACTGAACCTTGCAATGGTATTACAGGAACCCCGACTATTTATTTTACAAACAATAAACATTAAATAACAAAAATGAAAATGAACAGGGAACATTATTCCGAACATATGCTTCATCAATGAAATATATAACTTTAAATATACAGAAAGTTCCTTGAATTTTTAATTACAGTATTGATAGCCTACATGTAAAAGATTTTAATTCTGTTTGAAGTGAATTGCATATAGAGACCCAGATTTAAACTGTAAACATCGTTGACCAAGAGAAGATTGAACCGACTCTAAGTAAGAGTTGGCTCGACCTCTAGTATAATAATTATGAACTCTTTTATTCAATTTAAAGTAATTTAAAAATGATTCAGAATATATACGTTAACTAACCAATTTGGTGGTCAATGACCGTTAGGCGTAATTATAATACTACTGAGTAATTATAATACTACTGAGTAACTAGTCTAGATTAACTCATAAAATATATTTTGTAAGTTTTCTCGACGATGTTTCAAATATATCGGTAAACTATAAATACTATATTCAATTTAGTTTAAAAGTCTGAAAGGTTCCGAACCACTCGCTAGACTAGAGGACCTATCTGGCTCAATGGTCTACACAATCTTTGGGTACTCCGCCCTCTAGGTGGCGTAGGCCAGCGGCGCGTAGCATTATGCATGCGTGTATACTTATTAATTGACTGCCTTTACCGTGAGGCCCAGTTCGCCCATATGCATGCGTGTATGCTTATTTATTGACTGCCTTTGACGTGAGGCCTAGTTAGCGGACAGCGTCATAAATTACAGCAAGCACCTGACTAGTTTCGTTTTCAGCAAAGTCTTCATTTCTCGATATTGCAATCAATCTATGATCATTCTGACGTAATGGTTTCTGTCATATATTCATGCATTTATCATTTAACTTGCGACGAAGACGATGTAACATTGTTGTATTTTTAAACTATCAGTAAGATCTATTAGTGAGAGAGATAATAATTCTATTTAAATACAAGAAGCTTAGGCCTAACGATTGATCATTAAGCTTGGTTGAGAGCGAAAGGCGAACGAAAGTTCGCCTTTCGCGAACATAATTACACATATTAAACACATTATAATAAACACTGGTTGTGAACAAGTCGATTACGACTTTCTTAACCAGTATAATAGTTAAGTTAAGTTATAATATTAGAGTGATTATACTGCAGAGACAAACCATGCAATAAGCTTTAATAGTCAGGTTAGTAGAGTCAGTCTTAACATATTATCTACAAGAAACAATGAATAACATGAATATTATCGCAGTGTATACATTGTAAATGAGTTGATATACAAATAAGTATTTAGAATTGTCCGATGATCATAATTGTAACCTGCGACTGTGTATTGACTAAAGTGACAAAAAGAACACGAAGTAGGATAGGAGTTACCAGGTTCCCATTCGGTTACGCACCACGTGTAGTTTTAAGAATAAAAATAACGTACATGAATATTATATCCATGTACTATATCCGGCACTTTTAAATAAATAAATTTGATGTTTTGTTCAGTGTTTCTTTAATTGTCGCTCATAGAAAAGGCGATACTTTTAAAATAAAATTAAAAGTCAGATAAAAGTTCTTTGAAAATAACTGCAAACTACGTCTGAGCCTTCTCTATAACCCAACTCATGACTAGTTTTAACCTGAATCCAAATTCTAATCCTAAACCATCTCTAGCTCGAACTCGAGCGGTGAACCGAAAAGGAGCCGAGTTACCATAAAGACACGACTCTCGGATGCTCTAATAAGTCAAAGATATATATTGCTGATTCCAAAAATTTATGCTCTCCCACTCCTCCCTGTGATTCATGTTACTCTTCTGTATGTGTAGATTATAACAAATGTCTGAAGCAAATAATTTGAGGGAAACTCAGAAAGCAACGTTGAGAGAAATCTTGGTTAAAGCTTTAGAGAGTGAGGCAAGAGCTCGAGCTAATAACAATGAACAGGAAGTAAGTATACATTTATTCAATCTAAGTATTCATCATTATACATGTAGATTTACTAAATTAAGTTAAATGTTGTGAGTCTCTTTATTAGGTCCAGGACCAGAATTGAGCATCTGAATTCTAAAAACACTTGAGATAAATAATTATAGGAAGAAATGGCAGTTGATAGGATTGTCATTAAACGCATGGAAAGTTTAATGTGATAAAACATTTGGATTTAACGTTTGCGTATAATAATCATAGGACTACCACCATAGTTAGCAACATAATCAATCTTAATCTTTTATAAATAAATTTTCAGTAGGCCTAATTTTTAGTATTATTAATCTTATTGTCAAATTATCAAATAGGCATGTTAGATATACTAAGAAATAACTTGAGATCAAGTGGTGAAAAGATGTTGAGATTCTTAGAAGAATTATTTCATCCCTTATTGGGGTTATTGGGATCTTATTGGTATTTATTTTGAATGATAATAGCTGGTGTAGTAAGCCTGCTGGAGGAATTTTCAAAATAGTAATTTAATATTCATTAGGCGAAATTAATTTTTTGTACAATTTTTGTACAATATTTAGTTTTTTGATGAAATATTTCAAGTGGCAGGTGATTGTTTATATAAATATACATAGTTTTTAAAGTGACTTTAAAAAATCTTTTAAAGATTGAATTTAATTTGTCAATAAATGGTTGGGTGATTTTGATTTCTCATGTCATGCACTTAATTAATCAAATTTAATCAAATCATAATCAAAATTAATCAAATCAAAGAGAAAAGAACCCCCGGACAATTTTGCGAAAATTAAGACAAAGATAAATATTTTTCTCAAAATTTTGTCAGCTTGTAGAAGAGGAAATATGACACATAACTTCCAAATTATATCTTGATACCTTAATTTGTTCAAACTTTATGAAGTATAAATGAAAAAAACTTAAAATTTCAATTTAGTCAAGTTCTATTATAGAGCAGTTTCGCAATTTTATGATTTTTTGTCAAATAATTTGCAGATTTTTTTATAAAATTCATTTTATCATTGAGTCATTTTATATTGCATAGTATCTGTAGATAAAGTAGATGACAAAATTATCATTTTGCCAAGACTTATGTGTTCTTGAAGTTTTGTGGCAAACATAATTTCCTTCTCATCAGTTTTTATTCTGTGGTGACTTTTAATAATGATGTAAGCTCATAAGATTTTGCGGGGATTGCCTCATGGTCCTGATAGTCCCAATGGTTAATATTGGACAAATATTTTAGGAGAATTTATACTTATAGGCAATTGCTAGCATTTACAATCTTGAAAATACTGACTTGGTTACATTAAAAAATTTCAACTTTTTAACAAATAGAGGTTTCAAAGCAAAATTTAGTAGTTAGATGTTAAATTTCCTCCTCTACAAACTGAGAAAAGTTTGAGTACAAATATTTATTCTTGGTTTAGTTATCAAAAAGTTGCTTGAGGTTTTTTTTGGTGCACCCTGTATATTTGTATATTTAATGAATTTCAGAATTGCATCTCATTTTCTAGATTCAAAGGTGTAAAGAGTTAATTGATGTCATACAGTTTCATTTGGCAGAGTTGTCATCAGACTCTTTTGACTATTCAGAGAGCTGTACTGCAGCCAGTGATATAAGCCAGGATGAATCTGAGGAAGGCAGTTTAGAAGTGGATCAATTGCAAGAAGACTGTAAACTACCATGTATCAATGAACTTTTGAATTCTACTAGTTCAACTAGAAATATATTTTCTCAACAAGGAATGGTCACTTCAAATGATTGCATGCTTAGATCACTTGGTGCTCGACCAAAAGTTTATAACAATGTCAGTCAGAGTGATCGGCGTGTTATTAGAGCATCAAGTTCATCGCTTGTATCTAGTGACAATGATAGTACATCAATACATCCATCAAAGCAATTGATGAAACAGTCAAAGGGACAATCTGCTGTAGAATTGCATGACCTATGTTCTTCAGTTAGATCAACTAATTCACAACAATTCAGTGAAAATGATGATAACTTTACACTTGTATTAGGTAAGTCTAAAGCTTGCATGCAGCCAAAGAAAGAAAGGGCTGTGCCATCATTTGATACATCTTCTGTCATAGCAACCAGTTCATCACAACTATCAAATGATTATGTTAATAATTCATCAAATAGATTAAAGGCTCATGCAAAAACAAAGAAAGCAATAGCATCATACTCTCAACTTTCTACTAGATCAAATGGTTCATCACAGCTATTATGTGATACTGATAATGTATCTCATTGTTCATCTGATCATCAAAGGCCACAGAGAAAAAATGCTGAAACATTGCAAGTAAAAAAGAACTTGCAGAAAAAATGTTCAGATCTTCCATTGAAGCCCACATGTGAATGCAAGCTAATGTGTCATCATTGTTTTAAACTTAATCAAACAAATTTCAAGAAATTCAATCATGATTGCATCGAAAATATGCTGATTGTAAAAAAACTCAATTCTGGCATTTGGGTTCATATCAGAGAACGAATAAATCACATTAAATTTTATGGAAAATATATGCCGTGTCGAGAAATAATGAAAGGCAAAATGTGCAGTAAGGGAAATGAATGCAAGTATGCACATAATGAAGAAGAAGAAAAACTGTGGAATTTGGATAAGGAAGGAAAGTTTGTTATTGCTGAGTTCATTGCTAATAATCAAACATCTAAAGGACCTGTCTATACTTTGCAATATATTCTTTCCAGGTATCTAATTATTACTGTATATCAATTGTATTATTTTGTGAGATTGAAATTGAATACATTATGAAGTACAAATTATTCATTTAATTGTATAAAATATTTGCATTGTATCAAGAGAATACTTGTAACAGTAACAAGGACTTGTTGCATAATAATTGTAATCATCTGTATAACATTACCATATTAAACATATTGTATTAATATATTAAACATTTTATAAATGTTAAAATAATATATCATTACAATTATTTTATTTAATGTTTATAATGTTATGTAGTTGAAGTATTACTGAGTTTTTAATGTCTGTTGCATACATTAGCACTATTTGTTTTATTATCTTTTTCAATGCATTTGAAGGGTATATTTATCTGTCTTTATTTAATGAAATTCTACATTTTTGCCTACTATTTACAGACACTCTGGTCGATTTGCAATGCTGTGTCGGGTTTGTTTCTTCTCTGATCGACGATTATCGTTTAAAAATGCAAAGTTCCCTAGCCGCTGCATGATGGATCATGACTGGGAGATGAGCAAACTACTCATTTATTTTGATCTCCAGAATCGACACATTCCAATTTATCCCAAGCCTTCAGTTACATTCACTTACTTGCAATACTGCCCTAAGCAGCAGTTTTGTCCTCGAAGAAATTGCACGAAGGCGCACAGTGTCATAGAATGTGATATCTGGTACATGGAACGTGATACAAAGATTAGTCATGATGAATTTCTTCTAGAGGTATGATACTTGAAAGTATGATTAGATATTATTATTCTGATTTAATAATTTTTATGTTTTATTATACATACCTCTCTCTTTTCTACTCTCATGAATACTAGAAATCAACAATGCATTTTATTAAATCAATAGTATATTTTATTCTCTTGACTATTGTTACAGGTAGAGAAAATCAATTCTCAGAATCGACCAAAAATATCTTCCAATGGCCATCCACCAGATAGTAATTCAATGACTAACAAGAAATGTCCGTATAAAGTCATTGAATGTTGTTCTGTGTGCAAGATAAATGGTTTAGTCTCTGTAAAGTCAGCCACACTTAATGATCGTTGCAGTAGTAATAATAGTCACAAGTGGAATATGAATAAAATATTTGTGATCTTACCCTGTAAGAAGCGGTTGAATAAGTTACCAACTAGTTGCAGTAGAGAAGGAAGGATGTGCTACAAACTTGCTGCGGGCAAAAAGTGCGATGATGCTGATAGTGGTTTTTGCAAGTTTGGACATAGTGAAGAGGAATTGCAGATTTGGAAATGGATGAAAGACAATGATGGTCATTTATTGAACTATTCTTATATCTTTTGTGTTGTTAAGTTTTCTGTTAATTAATTTTTGTTGTTTTTTTTTAAATCTAGTCAGATTTTAAGTTTTTATATTAGATAATTATGTTTATTTTATTATGCAGAGTTTAAAAGGTAAATAAGAATTGTAGAATTCACTGATTCTTCGATAGAGAGCACAGATAACTAAGATGATATTAATTGGACTATTCATTCAATGTACTTAGATTGACAGCATAAAAAATGTACATATTTGTCAAATTTCATACAATTCTGAGATCCTGTATATGAAATGTTAGAAATATTCAATATGAAGGTCTTGATGCTAATTACTTGGCTTCCTTCATACAACTTCTTTAACAAAGAGCTTAAAATAATATGTTCTGTAGGTTACTAAATTAAGAGAAACATTTGCATTATATTTTGTGTATAGTGAAATCTAGAGAAGAGATATTAGAAAGGAGCCAAGTTGCTGCAAGTCCAAGACCATCACTGTTGACAAGACCAGCGGGATCCTCTGTCAGTTTGTCTGCATTTCAGTCATCCCTCTCTGCTTGGTCCATTCCCCAGTCAAACAATGACAGCATAACACTTCATGATTTGAGTGAAAGTGTCATGTTCTGTCGTTACTGCAATGTGAAGTGTAACAGCGTACATCAGTTGGACTTGCATTGTAATTCTTCTCAGCATAAGTTTATAGTTAATTCTGATAAAGAACATCAATGGAACTACAGGCCTCCACCGAATGTACCTCGTGGACAATACAGAATGTGTTTACTGTTAGTCATTTGTTTATTGTGTTCCTTAAGTTCTTTTGCTGTTCTTACTACACTGTTATGTTCTCTTAATATGTATTTTGTATATTACATAGATAAATAGAAAAAGTCTTAATGAGATATGTACTACTCTAGTAATACGTACATTGATACAGTACAGTGATATGTACATACTCTGTATGTCGCATGTCAGATGCAGCTAAAAATTTTAGCCTGATGTTGCTGTGAAAAGTTTATTTAGAGTATCCCTACGGCTTTGTTAATATTTAAAAATATAATTTAAGGCATGTGAAACAGGTGAGATGTAATCTCTTACCAAAATTAATATCTTAAAGCAATAGTAAAGTATATTAATATGCTATGCATTGATGTTGTATTTGTTTTCAGACATACTAGTGGTGACAAGTGTCGCTATTCACACATTCCTGATGCTAATAATCTCTGTGAGTCAGCGCACAGCAACCATGAGCTGGATGAATGGAAGGATCGATACAAATGGAGACAGATGAAGAAAGCTAAAGCGAGAGAAGAAAATCTGTTTTCATACATCGATCAATTGTCAGATGATTATGAAAATGCTTCTTCTGGGTTAACAATCGTAAGTTATTTGATGTTTTGTAAAAGTATCGTAGTATCTTTTATACAAATGTACTTTATTGTAATTTTTAAAACAAATTTCCATGTAATGATATTCTCATAAATACATTAGTTGTTTTTAGTTGGTTATATGTGATAGGGAACTTACAGGTACCGCCGTAGTGTGATTGTTTAAAAAAGGTCAGTTTTTGTAAGGTTTAAAGTAAGTACTATGTCTTCTTATGATTTATTTAAGAAGTTATTTGAATTTACGTATATGATGAGGTTATTTGCTGGAGATTTTAAAGCTGGTGTCTACTTGTGTGTATTGAAGATGAGTGAGACGTTGGATTATGTCACAGTTGATTGCTCTTCAGATCTTACTTTATTCTCAAGTGACAAACATATAAAACATTTATGGACTTTTCAAGTGACTGCTGTAAGCAATTCTTCATCTTTATCATTATATGTTCATTAAGCACAAGTATTTCTTTGTATAAATATTTATACTAAAACTATATAGTTTTTTTTATAATTTGTAATAATAATTCTGATATATTTGTTTGGCATTTATTTGATTGCGAGTTTTATTGTTTTGGCTTATGTTGGGTTACTGAAGATTTGAAATTCTATTTGGGATTTACCAAAAAGTGATAAATATACTAAATTTAAAAGAAAAAGTAAATCCTTATTAAGCTATCAATTTACTAAATTGTGTACTTTTTCTTATGTGATATAACAGAACAATTTTAAATTTATAAACTTTAATTGTACATCATTGTTAATGTAGAATCATTTATATCATCCATGAATTTTCAGTAACTTTATTTGATTATTTGCTGTTATAAACCATTATTAAATAGCAAGAATTTGTTAAGTGATTAATTTTAATATTCTCTAATTTTTAAGTTTAAGTCTCTTTAAATTTTACGTTGCAAATTTTTGTAAAATTGTTGCAGAATTGTTTAAATATGCCTGAACATACATATAACTGCATATAACTCTATATATCTGAATTATTTAGTTATATATTTTCATTATAGTAATAATGCTGCAATATTATTGGCTATTTGTCTATTCTCCTCTATTTTTATCAAGACCTGATTATGATAATGTGAAGGTCAGGCTGTGTGAAAGGGCAAGGGCAAGTGTGATTGTCTGCTGTGTGCAGGGGCAGGGGCAGTGTGATTGTCTGCTGTGTGCAGGGGCAGGGGCAGTGTGATTGTCTGCTATGTGAAGGGGCAGGGTGACTCTAATTCATTGTCATATGTGAGTGTGACTCATTGTCATGTGCTGTGCACATGATAATGAGTCATCGTCTGACTATATAAGATGATGTGCGCACTGAAAGAAAAAAAAAGAAGAGAAAGAACCCTCTTACTTGACATTTTAAAATAGAGAACGGAACTCTGAATTATTTAGAAGAAATTTATTAAAAGTTTAGAATTTGAAATTAAAATTGCTACTGAAAATTGCTTGTAAGTTGTTATTTCAGATATTATTTTGCCATCGTTATAGAGAACATTATTAGATATTATTTAGCAAGTTATAAATTGAAAATATTTAAACTGTTTGATTCCAATAAACAATTGAAATGAATCGATTGAAGTCTTTCTTGAAAAGAATTAAGAAGTTTTTGATAATAATTCAAATCCCGAACCTTGTAGAATATCTGATGAGCGGGTCTAGAAATATAAATAATCAATTCAAGTAGAAGTTTAACTAAGAGAAAATAGATAGGCTCATATTCATTAGGAAGTTGAAACCGCATTTCCATACAAACGTATCGCCGACGGCAATCGACGAAATTTGAGCAACCGATTAACTAATTTGATCCTGTCAGAGATCTCGCCGTTTTTCGTACAAAGTGAGATCCCGAATACCTCTCGCTAACATTAGTTCTAACACCAGAAGATAATCAACTCTATTAATCAATTATAAGATAAACATTAACCCAAAGATAAACGGCTCCCCAAACCAGACAAAACCATAAATACCACATGGTGGAGAACCGGGGTAAATACCACATGGTGAAGATTTCAACACTTTGTAAGACCTCAGGCAGGATCATATCTCATTGACTCCATTTAAATTCGGTTTCATGTCCAACAGACCTTCTACTTCCGCTGCACCGACGAGAAGATATGCAAGGTTGGCGGGACAGTATGCTCCTGATTTGAAGGACGCAAAACAAATTATCAAAGATTTATCAGGTAGGAGAAATTCTTCTGCATCTACTAAAGATTTAAATACAAAAGATTTCACTAACATTCAAAAAGCAGATGTGCCTTCTACAATTTTGAAAACTGTAAGTCTATCCTCTGTTGATCGAATTGATGCTAGTGCTTTACAAACACAGGTAACGGAAGCTTCAAAGTCTAATGTCAATGTTAAATTTAATTTTGATGGTAAAAATCCTATTGTAGTCTCGGCATCTTTAACTACTGCAATTTTGCAAAACGACCAACAACCGGATGTATCGTCCAACAACAGTGAAGATACAGAACTAGAACCTGATTTGACAATTTTAAATAGCACTAAAATTACAAACATACATAGTGATACTGACTCTGGTGATCATAGACTCAAATTAATTGAAACAATTATATGTGAAACTGAACAAGAGAGATTTATTCATAATTCAATTACTCATACTGGCAATTACTCTGATGAAGTAATTTATGAATTATTTGACGCACCAACACAAACTGAGAGCGCTATTATCACACAAGATACAGATTTATCTCACGATTTTTCCGACACAGCAATAACAAGTCAAAGGTTTGATTTTTATCCACAAACAGATAAGTTAAATTCCACAAAAACGACAGAATCGTTAAAACAACCGTCTAAATTAAAGACAAAACCACAAAACACTGGGATACAAGCCACTGTTATCGAAAATCTTGCAAAAAGTTTTTTGAGACTATTTGCATCTCCAGTTTCATCCAGATCAGGGAGTCCATCAAGACCTGTGCAGGAAGTACCAAATTTGCAGCAAAACCCTAGCGCGGTTACTGATGACGACTACGAAGAAGATCTTGAAATGGCTGTTCATGGTCCAACTATCTTCCGCGGTGTATTATCCGATGATGCACGCGCGTGGATACGCTATACAGAGATCTGGTTGGAGACTCAACGTGTTACCAGTGACCCCGCCAAGATAAATCTTTTGGCATTGTATTTTGACGACGCTGCCAGAACATGGTTTTATCAGAGGCTTGATGAGGCCGCTACATCCGTTGAGGTTAGCACTATGTTTAAAGAATTTCCATCCTTTAAACGTGCATTTTTGGTACACTTCAAACGTGACGAGAGTGACCAGTGGAGAATATTTCAAGATGTATGGGATACGAAGCAGAGCCAGGAACAGTCCACAGAAGATTATGTGAACGATGTTAATGCTAAAGGCATTAAAGCTGGCATGCCTAACATCCAAGTCCAATTCTATCAATGATATAATTAAATGGGGAACGATAGCGAACGCTATCCTCCACCAGGATCCATGACGAAAGAATTAGCAGACATTATCAAGAAATTGGGTAGCAATGCGGGCTCCGAGCATAGAGGCCACATCCGCCCCATAATTAATAAACCTAATCAGCAATCGACTGAAACATATGCACTTATGTTTCAAATACTCAATCAGAAAAACCAAATGGAGACAATCGTCAACAGCCACGTCAAGGATTCAATACTCGGCAAAATCGCTACAGTAGAAAAGATCCAGGATATACGCAGAATTATAACAATCAAGGCAGAGGTGGATTTAATAATAACCGTAGAGGGGGTTATCAGAATAATTTTAATGGGGGGAGATGTTATGATAACGGTCGAGGTGGATTTAACAACCAAGGTGGTGGTGGACAAAATAGAGGGGGACAGAATCAATCTGGTGTGTTCTACCCCAGGAATAATGGTTACAATCAAAACTCATATTTTAGTCAAAATCAAGGTCAGAATTCTTTTACTCGTATTGAGTGCAGCAAATGTGGTTATAACCATCCACAAAATAAATGTCCAGCACAGGGGACAATGTGTGGAAATTATGGAAAATTTAATCATTGGGCAAGGGTGTGCAGACAACCAAAAGCTACTGCACAGCCCAGCATTCAAAATTGACGGGGCCGAGCTGCGGAATTGGGGTCGCATGCAGCAGCGGTTTTAAACCGACCCCAAAACATTGCCACTAGTATTATACGTGTTAAAATAAACAGTAATTATACGGATGTACTGCTTGATAGTGGTGCAGCTATTTCTTGCATAGATTTTTCATTTGTGCATTAACTTAAATTTGAATACAGGATGTAAATAATTGTTTAGTTCATGAGGTTGTAGTAGGAGATTCTTCTGTGGTGCCTGTTTTAGGAAATGTTGTATTAAAAATGGATGTACAAGATTTAGAGATTAAGCACCATTTTCATGTGGTGAAAAGTCTTTCAGTTTCGAAAATTTGTGGAATGGATTTTATTTGTGAAAATCGCATATATTGTCAACATGCAGACGGCATTGCTGTTTTTCATAAGGGTGGAATATCTGTCCCTTTTGTAATTAAACAAAATTATTTAGGAATGGCTCATTTAAAACAACATGTTAAAATTCCGGTTTGATCGATTTGTGATTTACCAATTTACTCTAAGCATGTGTCAGAAGGGGTGGGTCCACTTGCATTGCAGCCTTTGGGCGAAGCCCCAAATAAATTTAAAGTCTTTCCTAAGAAAATTTTAGATTGTACAAAAGATTTGTCAGTCCGTATTCAAAATGTTTCTGGTCATGTTTTACATTTAAAAAAGCATGGTCCACTTTGTGCAGTTGTAATAAATCCAAGTTCAAATTTCAATTACACACCAACAATTCCAATACTAGTCCAAATTCTAGTATTAAACATGATAAAAAATTTCCATTGCATAGCATTGTTAATTCAAGAACTCAATTTAATAATAACATTAACCCAGATGTTCAAATTAGTGTTGCTCGTCCATCACTTCAAGATAATTGTTTTATTAATTCATCATCAGCTGTTGATTCACAAACAAAAAAATTATTGCCTTCAAGTATTAACTCTATTAATAAGCATGATAGAACTTTTGAGGACTTAGGAATAAAATTTGAAGAAGTGTCTGATGAGCTGACACGATCTTTTAAAGATTTAATGACTGAGTTTAATGATTGCTTTGAATGAGACAATTCAGAATTAACGGGTTGCAAGATTTTCTTCCTGATTTTACATTTATCAATGGAGGTCGAAGATATAAATCGCATATAAATCATGGGGTATACTTTAAGGGGGTTACAAGAGTGAGAAGGGCTATGGGCTATTGGTTTCATAGTTTTAGCTTTGAAATTCCAGAATTCCTCAAATCAGAGCATGATCACACTGATTTGGTTCACCAAGAGCTTTATCAAAATCAATCGGCGTCATTACTCAAAGTGGTTCAAACAGGGCAAACCAAACCCATTGTGTATATACGTTGGTTGGATGCTTGTTTACTTTTCATGGCAATAGAAAAGTATATCTGGCCCCAAACCGTGCTCAGTTGCTACCTTCCTCTTCTGAAAATGTAACGGCAAAATGTCGCCAACATTCAAATGCAGTCAAGGCAGTAATACAACTTGTAAAACAGGGCTATGAATCCATAGCAGAAGCAGAAAACATGATTGATCAGATGCTACCGCCATCTTTAAATTCTACAAAAATCAAGAAACGTGGGTTAATTAATGCCATGGGACAGGTTGGTAATTGGTCGTTCGGTTTTGCTACAACAGATATTACTGATCATTAAACAGCAAACTGGTACTCTAAAAAGAACAATTGATGATATGAACAGCTTCATGCATTTAGTCAACAATCACTTGGACAACATGATGTCATTGATAAATTCATCAGCATTGAATATGATAGAATCAATGGTGTCCTTGGAAGAAGAAAACTTAGACTATCTGCATGA
>JAQIXG010003364.1:0-15077 GCA_034700105.1 Oconnorella tubifera
AAACTTCTTCAATATCCAATGAAAAAGAAGAATATCGACGAGCAGCCCTTCAGACAATTTTCCTCATGAAATTTGTCACGAGCTCTCACGTGAAATTTTCACAGCGAAATTAACTGCACACACATTTCTATAGAGCCATTCACATTGGCCGACATTTTGCATGAACTCCTCGTGAAAATTTCACGAGAGCACACGTGTGCAAGAAATCATTTCTTGCACACGAGAGCACACGTGTGCAAGAAACATTTTTTGCACGCGTGCAAAAAATATCGTTGACCTGTATTTGACTTGTCGTTTCTTTGACTGTCGTTGACTTGTCCTTGGACTCATTTTCTTGCACGCGTGCAAGACAACGACACTCCAAAGACAGGTCAATGACAGTTCAAAGATAGGTGAACGACATTTTTCACGCGTGTAAAAAATGTCGTTGATCTGTGTTTGACCTGTCGTTTTCTTGCACGCGTGTGCTCTCGTGAAAATTTCACCAGGAGCTCGTGTAAAATGTCGGCCAATGTGAACCGGCCTTTATAGTAAAACAAACATGTTACAATAAATCAAGATTTTGTGATAAATTGTCCAAAGGCAAGAATACAATAGCGTTAGACAAGATATACTAAATAAATATTCACATCAATGATTCTCACCCTGATTGTCAATACAAAACATAAAGCTTTTAGCATGCAAAGTTTTCACATTGTTTATATTTTTTATCATTTACGAACTGCTACGGCCGCAACAAAAGCCGCTCCACGTCCGCTGCCATCTTCTGCCAGAATAATGCGACTCTTGAAAAAATAAAACAAATAGATTTAAATTGACATAAATAAATTTAAAAAATAAGATCAAAGTGACCTACCAGATATTAATATTCTTTGATTTTTTTTTATCGTTATCACGCTAATTTTTCTTTTCAAAGACAGATTTCTTAATAGGTCTCCAAAAAGGGAAGGGTTAACACTCAATGCCTTCGATACTACAAAAAAGAATTTACTGACAATGACAGGAATTATAACCACTATAAATCTTCTTTGGCTACGCCACTGCTCTCAAATATGAAGATCTTCTCAGACTTCCATAGAATATTGAAAAATCCCCCCCCCCATTTTTGTATGCATTTGTTCTCTAAATACGAAGTTTATTCAATACATTGGTATTAAATTTATATCACTGAAAAAATTTAATAAAAGACTTAAATTTGTCTCCTGCAAAAATGTTCCCATTACTTTATTCAATGACCTCATGCTGTTTTGAAATCTAATAATTATATTAATAGATTCATCGTTACCTTTTGAGATGAGTGATATGTACCTGAACATTTGAGGCAAGTTTCTTTAACCAAGCAGTCATCATGTCATGTAGTTTAGGATGAAAGCGATACAGTGAGCCATCAATGGCAACTACATTCTCAGGTCGTTTCATATGATTGAGCAATACCGATAAACCTGGAATATACTTGTAAATTATTGTACAAATAAGGCGTATTAAAGGATAAAAACATCTGAGATGTTGTTGTTAAATGGAACTCCTAAACAGTCGATGAAACAATAAAATGAATAAGATGCAAAATCAAGGTTTCAGTCGTGATAGCTAGAGAGAAAAACTACTCTTTAAAATAAGCTTTAATAAGCATAACATAAAACTGTGTAAAATATATAAAATTAAATAATAATAATCCAAAAAAACAATTTTTTAAATCTCAAATATATAAAGTACCTACAGGCACCAATAAGTTGAGCTACGCGTATAGATAGAGCAGAGCAGATGTATCGCATTATCAGTAAATCATCATTTGTGGCGACAGACACCAGATCAAGATCTGCAATAGCTTGACGAGTATATGACATATCAGAGTCTGTATCTCTGTCAACACACACTCAATTAAATAAAATTTGAAACATTCCAAATGAAACATAATACAAATAATGAGAAATCACCTTACCAATATTTGCGTACAAATAAGTTTTAACAATAGCAGCGTAAAGAAATTATGCCTTGATAAACAAATATATGTTCAGTGTTAGTCTTATGCCAGTAAAATTAATACTATAATTTTTCAATTTTTTCTATTAGAAATTGAACAACTGTAAAATAGTCATATGTTTTCTGCTGATTTCTACGAAATATTTTTATTTAAGAAATAAAACCTACTTGATAATTAATAATGTTAATTTTCTACTTTATAACTAGCACAACACCGATTTTATAAAATTTGAAGCATATAAACTATGCTAACTTTATTTTATTTACTAAGTTCATTATGATGCTTTTCAATAAAGTAATTAACAAAATTAACATATTATTATCGTATATTTAGTTATTAATATAACTTAATATATGACAATAGAAATTATTTCAAAACTACCTTTCAATATCGGAGACATGCGCAGCAGTGAATGTGTTCCATTCAAAAAGTTTATCTGATCCTTTTCCTTGAAACATGTGACCATCACGAGTTAACTTGACCATAATGAGACGTCCGAGATCACCAATAAAAAACCCACCGACCAACTTTTCAAATCTAAAATTTAATATCATCCATAAACAATCTACCTTGAAAAATATTCCATCTCAAAAGACAACATCATAATCATCTTTATAACATAATAATTATATTCCAAAGAATCAAAGACTGCCATTGTATTATATAAATTTAAAGCGTATGTAATCACAGCATAATGACTCTAGCATTATGCTTTATTTAGCAGTATTTTGTATCTTCCAAGTCGCCTGTATAAACAATCTACACTTTAAGCATAATCATTTAAAATGATCTCCATAGATAGCAGTCAGTCAGCATCATCATAACAGATGAATTTATGACCATTTACATATTATGAAGATATAAATAACATTTCAAAATCCTTCTTCTGTAAATAAAATACAAATAATGAAAGCAGCAAATAATCAAATACTGACGTAAAAGATTTGACATAATTTGAATTACGATCCAATTCCTCATCAAATTCTGTCTTTATAAAATCTAGACTACCGTTATCCCCAAATGCACCCCACTCAATATCAATGACAACCTGTCACGAGAAATGTATAAAGATTTCATTTTAAAAATTAGGCCATGCTTTAATTAGAGATGACAAAACATATCAAATTTTTCAGAAATCATATCCAAAAAGTATATAAATTATGCGCTGAAGAAGTATACCATCACCATTAGCTCCTGAAGGGTAAGAAGCTGAGACTATTGTTACACATTTTGCATTTAAAATAAAAATGCTTCTTCTGTTATAAATATAGTTTTTAATTTAGTAAAAAAGCTTTCTTTGTGATATATTTCTCCTTCAAAAACATTAATATAAATTAATCAATTAAAAGGCACTTGTAATAATTCACATACATTATTCATTTTTAATTTACAATTAATGGATAAAATAATTATTCACAATAAGTGTTTTTACACGTTCTGAAAATAAAAACAAGATTGCATTGGTGTCTCTAGCCTTCATGTCAGTCAATCTAACAACACTAATTAGTCATGTCAAAAACAATAGATTTATACACTACCTCTCCATTGCAGTTTTTAGCTTCGTTGCTCCATTTATCAACATTTTTAATCTTTTCCACATAAGCAGCATTGCAACCAGATCCTTCAATCAATATATGAATGGGTTACTTGTTGTTTCCGTATTATAAGTAAATTAATCATTGTTTGAATTAAATATCAATTGCATGACCTTTTAATATACTGAATTGAAAATCGTCATCATGTTGAACGTAATTACAATTTTAAACCAGCAACAAGGCTCAATAGTAAACAAGTTAGAGCTTTGCACTCACAACAAATAGATCCCAAGTTTCAATCACGATAAAGCTTGAAATTTCGCTGACTTGCCATTACACATTATACCTTTAATAATGTGTATTTTATTGTTTGAGATATTCTAAAACAGTTTTCCAGACATTAAATGTAGTTTATCAAGTTTTTACAAATAAATATTATAGAGAAAAGTGATAAAGTTTACCTAATATAAGACCAATGCCACACTTCTTATCCAGATACGATCCTGCCATTAAAGTACCAGTTGTGTCGTTTAATACTGCTACAACATCCACATGAAGAGTCTAACAACAAAATAAAACAAAGAAACTAAACAAGTCTCTCCATGCATCACAAGTTATATCTTTACTTTTAATTTGCAACATTTAAATAACTTTCTATATCAGTACTATATTAATCCAGAATTTATTTAATTGTGAATTGAATACACAAACCATTAAGCCAATAAGACCCAAATCATAAAATATCTATTACTAAAACCTGAAAGGTTTCAGGTTCAAATCCCTTATGGGTTGAAATATTTCATTTACATAGAACTCGCAATATTTCACTTAGTAGCTGTGCCCTATATAAATGTATTTAATTGCTAACTCTGTAACTTTGATATCATTCACAAACAGTAAGCTAGACTTTAAGCATAGATTATGACTTAATATATCATTCAAATATTACGGCATAGCTTTTGACTTATTAATCATTCTTACATTACGTCTAGCTATGGCTTCCTTAAGTAACTTAACAACATCTTCATCAACACCATCAGGACATTTGAAACTTTTAGTCCAAGTTATTAAAAGTGCACTATTCACACTCTGTTGTCGCATCGGAAATGAAAACGTGAAGCCTACAAGAATCAAACTGAATAACAATAACATTTTTAATACCACTGGATTTTATTTTATTATAACACATATTATATACTGTAAATGCCTTCACATTTATTTCAATACAGTTTTTATTACAGGATGACAATATTCATTGCAATTTTTCTAATCAATTTAAAAAAATGTAATAATGACTGGACCTATTAAATCTTTAAAATATAGACACAATACATAATTTGAAATATTGAAATCTGAAACTTATTAGCCATGAAAACTTATTCCAATCCAGCTTATATAAACAATAAATAAGACAGTCACCGTAAAAATATTATTTTACTTCATAGCTGATCGCGTTGTAAATATACCGCAAAATAACTGAGAATTCCATTAAAGATTTCAAGTCTTTCAAATATATAACACTACATTTTAAAATTAACTATTTAAAGAATAAACAACTGCACATTGCAGCTTGTTTATCATTTTGTAATAGAGTCAAAAATAATTAAAAGTGATTAAATTAAAGAATTTTGATAAAATGAATAACCTAGAGGCAACTGTCTATCCAACATTTGTTCTTCAGATAAAAATTGATGAATACTTTCAGCCAAGTGATCAAATACCTGCAAAAAATAACTTGATCTTATTGCAAGTTTATTAAACACAATAAAAAAACTTACTTAACAACAATATTTGTCAAAGAATAAAAACACTTATACTCTCCATTAAAGATAACACATATATATGTGAATCACAAAAACATAGCGTCAATCTATTATAATTATAAAACTATCAACTTCTAAAAATAATTACACAAATATACATTTTGATTAGGCTGTATAGTGTCTCATCTTGAGAAATGTTGAAAAATGTTTTAGTATAGACTACTTTTTAATTCCAGTAATATTAAATTATATCATGTTTACATTGTAACGCCACACCTTAGATTATATTAAAAGCTTCCATATACTGAATAATTATTTGATAATTAATTTAATTTCAACATTAATTAATTTCATTAAAAAGTTAATATATTAAAAGACTATAAACCTTCACCGAAGGTCCAGAAAGCGTTGCACTCGGAACATTATAATTCCGGCTGACACTTTCACATTTGCCGTTACTGATTCGACAAAGAAGAACACGAAAATTTGTACTACCAAGATCAAGAGCAAGAAACTCACCCTCCTCTGTTCATCAAAAACTTAAAAACATTAAGAAATAAAAGATAGAAAATTATTATCAGACAGAAAACTACGCAATCTCAATCTATAATGCACATTTGTAAGCATTTTAAATAATAATAATAAGCAATCAAGCATTAAGATTGATGCATCTTCTATATTCTTATAGAAATTGGCATAAAAACCTTCATTAGATACCTCTTCCATCAAGAAGTGATAAAACGTAAGTGTTTTCCATCTGGAGAGATGTAGAGCGTCGTTTCGCTTCATCTCTGTCTAAGCCCTTCCACATTTCTAAATTCAATGTCTCCATTAATTTCATTATTTGCTCGTCCGTTAATAGAAATTTATTAACTGCATCTTTTATCTGTATAAAAAAAACATTATAATGTTTATAATATAATCCCTAAAGCATGTAAAGCTCAGAAAAGAGTAGGGGGAATGTGATTAAAATAAAACACTTTTCGCTAGGTAGATGAAAACTAAAAATTATGTAATCTCACACTATTTATTATTTCGAAAGTACATTATTAAATTAAATAAGGGCTATGCCTAACTAATAAATAATGAAATAAAATAATTACATTATGCAATACAATACAAATAATGACCTTTATAACATAACTTTATACTTACGACTGAAGCCTTGTTCTCGTCAAATGACAACTCAATGCTTGGACGTCTTACAACTTCATAACTCTCCATACTTCGGTTCCCCAATTAGGCAGAGTCGGAGAATTAAGAATATTTGACAATATTTAAACTAAAATTTATAAATAAAAAACACAAAAGTTCAACAGAACCGCTTATACACAACAACAAGCCGTATTCTAAGTTTGATCAGCAATAATTTACCCCCCTTCGAAAAATAATCTTATCATTTCTTATAATACAAGACAAATCAAAATTGTAAGTAAGAATATTACACCGAATTGAGCATGCAGTGGCGGCGCCAGGCATAGGCTGGAGTAGGCTATAACCTACTAGAGTTTTTGGAGCAAAAATTTTTTTGGTCGTCCAAATGATGTAGTTATTTTGGCGAATTGTAATGTATAAGCTTAGTAATGTAAACGTCGAGGTTTTTGTAAAAAAATGGAGCAATGACTAAAAAAGTCATCACTGTTAAAATTGTATTTATGTTCTCATTTTTGTTGGGACAAACAGTATTCGCAACTTTGCCCAAAAATTATGTAATAACTAAAAAAGGTCATCACTGTTGAAACTTGTTCTATGTTGGGTTTTTGGTCTACTCGGAAAAAAATCCTGGCGCCGTTACTGGCATTGAATTAATTGAGACGATATCGAGATGAAGTCATATACAATTAGTCGATCAAAAAGTCAATCAAAAAGAAAGCCAATGCTTTCTTATATAGAAACCATTGGCACAAAGAAGAATCCAGCACCAATATCCGATGCGAACTCGCATAAAGTCTTCCCTGGATAACAAGGGCGGATCTAGGAATTTTCAACGGGGGGGGGGCACTGTTATTTGGGATTTTTTTAATTAATTGTATATGCATGAAGTTAAACAAATCCAAAAGAACAATTCATTTAACATGAAAAAACATATATACAGCATTATGCAGTCAGAGTCTATTTAATACTCAGAAACACTTTAAACACTCTCTCATACACGACAAAAAAAAATTCCGGGATGACGGGGGGGGCCATGGCCCCCTCCGGCCCCGGCCCTAGATCCGCCACTGCTGGATAATATGTATTGAACACAAACATTGAACAATATAGACTTTCAATAATTGAACATGAACAAGCTACTATTACTGTATATTCATCGAAGTTTGTTTGACATGGTGTTTATATTGAAACAAGTTAGTAAAATTCCGACGATAACAATAACAACATTCACAAAATTCTAAACGGAAGATGCCATTCATCAAATTAATTCTTGATGGCAAGAATTATTATAATAGACACTTTAATGGTACGTTATACAACATTTCTCTCTATCGGTCTCGACCGGGTACCGGCGTACCGCCATTTAAGAAGTTAGAACTAAGTCATTATCTTTACAAAATCCTCGTAGAAAAAATGAAAAGCGAAAAGTTTCAATACTTTCCCAACAACTTGATATGTTTCAGTTGCACGGATAATGACGGACCGCAGAAAATTTTCTGTTGTCAACTGGGTCCCGGACTGTCCGGTGCCCAAATTCAAATAATTTCTGTTGGAGCCGTATGCATAAATACTAAATCATGAACCGATCTTTGGTTTAGAACATGCAGAGACGGATTATGCTTATTAGTGCCAACGGAGCTGCGGCAGGGGCCCATAGAATTTGTGAGATCCCAACAAATTGAAAAAGATATAACTTAAAAATTAGAACCTCATCAGTAGCTTTATCTATGTAAAACAAATATAATTTATGACGTAGCGATTAGATTTTTGACTAATTTATTGTTTAGTTCCAATTTAACTCGCTGTATAATTAGCGCAATAATGACGTAGCGATTAGATGTTTAACTAATTAAATGTTTAGTTCTATTTTTACTCGCTGTATTATTAACGCCATTATGACTTAACAAAACTATTGCTATTTTCTCCTCAAAAAATATCATAATGGAGGCATTAACAATTAATTAACCCTGTACAATTTTATTATTTCTTTTATATTGTCAGCAAATATAAAAAAAAACTTCTAAATAGATAAGAGCATTTAATTGCATTATTAGGCTGATCATATATTCACTACGACTGGATACAGTTTACTAAAAACGATTTTTTAAAATAAACAATTAACATTTAGTTCAATTTTCTCATTTCCCGAGTTATCACTTATCCAATAGATCTGAAATCTATAGGAGAGAAAGTTTGATGAATTGCAATCTTTAAAACTTTAGTATTTAAGATACCGAATAAGGGCCCTAATTTTTATTGGCGCAGGGCCCCCTAAATGTTTAATCCGGCCTTGAGAGCAGGGTTGTGAGACTGCATTTTTAATTAGAAATTAAATAAATTTGACCCTACAGTCAAATCACTTCTAAGTCTTCTACTAACACTATAGCTTTATAGTCCGTTTTAGTTACTGCAGATCATTATTTGCTTATAATTATGTTATGTTAAGTTTAAACGCAAAGTCACATAAAAGAAATAATATATTACACACATTAAATGCATATATAATAATAACATTGTAAACAAAAAAGCACAACAGTAACAATGGCAATTGTAACAAAATTAGAATGATATACAGTAAAATAGTAACATCTGACAGACATTTTGTAATGAATGATTGTTAGTAGTGGCAGGGATTTTTAGTAGTAGCTGCTTAACTCATTAACTTCTAGAATAATTATAAATAAATACATATTAACTTAAATTATGTTAAGAAGTTAGTTTTAAAAATACTGTAGACAAGCACAAGCAATGGTCACTGCTATTAATTAATACAAAAACAAATCAAAATTTCATTATTGCTCATATATATGAACATAATAAGAATTAAGAATTGTGTATAAGCACATAACTCAGATAACTGTAAGCTTATCACACTGTATCACATATTGGGTGCAGAAAACTTGCAAAATATTTCAAGTCATACTGAGTTAAAAAACGAGATCTTCTGGTTCCAAATCCAATGCTTTAATCACTTTACCTCATTACAGGATGAAATAAATTACTGGATGAGTGAATAGTTTTCAGGTAAGATTCTCTATTTAATAATTTACTATGATTACCGTAAAACTATGCTCTCATTGACCAAGTATTCTTTACACATGAGCTTTTTAACACTCGAGCCGTGCCAGGTCTTGTTTAAATAATTTCAATGATTTAGACAGCACTGCATGGAAAATAGTGCAGCAGTTTGTCTAGTTACAAAAAAATATTAGAATTGGAATAAAATACTTTACATTTTTTTTCAATCAAAGAGACATTTAACAGTCAAATAATATTTGAGCAATCACATGCAATACTACATCTTCGTAAGACTATAATCTGGAACTTATTACGGTCGTAAGACTATAATCTGGAACTTGTGACGGATTTTTTGGCATTTTTACTATTTTCACTATAATCACTAGTCATGTCTGTTGTTCCTGTACCTATACTATGAAAGTCAGAGTCAGCTTCCGATGATCCCGATGAATTTGATGAGACAGAATACTTGTCATTAAACGTCTGTTTATTATTGACTTTTATTTGAGATTCTCGATTACGAACTCCCTCTGGGATGTTTTCTACAACTGGGGATATGATAACCACAATGTCATCCTTTGTCAAAGGATTAGGATCTTCATTAGCTCGTCGTGAGGATCGCTTGGATGATGCCTTCTTGGGATTCTTAACTGAGTACTTGTTCTTATTGTTCTGAAAAAATTAAAAGGGAAATTATAAATGTCACTATACAATTATAATATGAAATTAATTTTTCTCAATAGCAAATTTATTAATTAGATATATAATCCAGCAGTGAAGCATAATTATAAGGTTTAAGATTATTACTGTTATTATTACTGCGATTATCATGTTATTAATGCTATCTTGAATGTATGGCTTGAAATGCTTGCGTATTACATTCAATCCATTATATACGTTAGGCTTAAAATGCTCTAAAATTAATAAATGTTAATTAAATTAGAGAGTTTAATTAAGTTATCATTGATATTAATGCCTAATAGTATCAAATGATATATCAAATATCTTCATTTAAAAATGTGCATAATCCAAAATATTAAACAAGAAAATTCTCTAAATAATAGCAAAAAGCAGCAAGATTTGAATAACAAATTCAAAATTTGCTTGAAAAGCTTTAAATGGTAAGAAAATCAACTTAAGACCAAAAATCTAAAAACAAAATGAAATATAAAATGTAAAATAAGAAGTGGTGAATCCAATCAAAATATCAAAAAAAATTCACACATAATTAAACTAGATAGCAGAATAAATAAAAAATTGTTAACACAATAACTGAGAATAAAGTTCAACTCTAAATGTTTAGACTGATAAATGTCTAAACTGATTAATAAAATAACTATTTTATGATTAAACGATTATATTTAAATCGTTTAACTACTAGTATACTTCCAATTGTTAACAACATTTTCTTTAAATAGAGCAACAATTTTGCTTGTAATCAAACAAATCAAAAGAAATATAATCAGAAATTAGAGAAAAATGAAACACACACAGATATATAATTTTATAACTGTAGTCAAACTGAATTAATAATAAATTAGAGTTAATCGAACTAAACCAAACACACTACTACTATTACTCTAGCAATAACAATAATGATTAAAAATTAATAATATATAATAAGTGCACACAGAAAAATATTAATTTCTACAATGACCAATCTTACCAAGCAACGATGGGTACATTTAGCCTATAACATGTCAATTAAAGTCAATAATTATTATAAATACACAATTATACTAAGTTTCGAAAAGTATGAGATAAGAAAAAATGTGCTTTCTAATAGTGTATAAATAACAATTATAATTATCTGATTTATACTTTAAGCAACTTTTTCAAAATAATATGTAATATTGTATATTACAGTACATAAACACATTCTAAAGAAATGGAATTACCCTTGTGTTAATTCAAGTTATATTAAATTAAAAGTCTAACTTGTCTAAAATTAACAAAATAAGCTAAAAATTCCAATTGTTTATATTTAAAATTTTATAAAATTAAAACATTAGACTAAGAAAATAATACAAAAATATCAATTGACATTTAAAATTATACATACCCGCTTGTTGCATAAGCCATGGAAGATGAATATGAATAAACCCTGAAAAAGGAAATGATAATAATGCATTTATCATAATTTGAAATGTTCATGTAGTTATAATTCTTTTAAGTTTGATTGTTCAATCAGCATTAACTACCTACACTTAGCATGTAATTAACAGAAACGATCTCTAATAAATAACTTAATATTTACTGTGGTGTTTTTGAAAATATTTTTGAAAACACAACATTTTCTATGCAGAGATAAAAATTACAACAACAGCGTTAACAAATATTTATACATTGAAATATCTCTTAATAAGTATTACAAACTGCTTTTATGATCATATGTAAAATACAATCATAATAGCACTATTAACAATATACGTCAATTAACAATATACGTTAAAATATCTGGCAAAAGATCCAGAAATAGCATTAAAAGATGAACATTTACTAACCTGTAGAGAATTTGCTATCGCAAATATGTACTGAAAAGCAATGAGATCTTTATTTACAGATAAAACTCCAAATATCCATGTTATTCCCAGCACAGGTGTTATGGCCATGATATTCCATAATGTTTCTCTGCAGCAATAAATTAAATTTCAAATCAAAGTTAAGCTAGATGAGATTTAATTTAGATAAAATGGTATAAAGAAATGTGTTATTTCACAGATATTTGTCTATTCTTAATAACAAGAATAGTTAACTAAACATCTGTAATGCAATTAGTATAAAATTGTCGATTACTGAAGATTAAATTATTAAATTTTATGAAAATAAATTTTACAATGTGAAAAATCCTTAATGTACCAAAAGGATGTTTATATTCTTGTCTTATGGAAACTGTTTATGCCTTATGGTAACTGGTAATGAAAATAATATTTTTTATTTAATGCAAAAGTAATAAAACATTAAATTTAATGCGCAACGTACTTGATTAATTCTCTTGCGCTGTCCTTCATTACACGCAACTTTGCCTGACATATGCGACGCAACACCAATATAAATATAACGATGTTAATCTGAAGCAACAAGCATTACATAATGTTAATAGCATAATATGAGAAATGAACAAAAACTCAGCTATAAAACGAACCAATAAGCTTATTTGAGGTAAAATTATGTGTTTGTGATTAATGACTGTGATAGTGATTATGTGATTAATTTTATTCCTACATTTAATATTTTGCTGTAAGCTGTATTTCACTGTAAAACAATTGAAATACTAGAAAAGAAATTAATAACTGAATTATTTAAATGTAGAAATATAACCAGCTACATTCAAAAATATGTTAGAGCAAGTGTAGAATAGTTGAAAAACAATAAGGTTATTTTATTAAAAGACATAAAGCTAGAGAATGTGATGTAGGCGATTCTGATAAAAAGCAAAATATTTAGTTTATTAAATTACAACAAGATATTATGACACTTACACATATTATAAGCAGTGCAGGAGCAGCAAATGCCCAAAATACTCCATTTACAAGCGACAACCAACACCTGAAGAGAAAAATTGCATATAACGTTAAATAAAGAACTTCTATTCTAGAGATTATCACTTAGCAATAACAATTGGAATTATAAAACCAATATATCAGAAATGCTGAATATGACTATTACAAATAATAGAAGCTTTAGACCATACTTTCAAAAAATCATCTAAAATGTATGTACTCTCTTACTTAAATTATAACAAAAGCTAGGCTACTTACGATCCATTTTTCTCAGCACCATATCCATTTGTTCTTGTTGCACCGAGAGATATAGCAACAATAATCAAAGGAGTCACTGTCAAGTAACGCATATATAATAAATAGACTTGTGATAAAATTACATCATGCATTAATATCATCAGTAACAGCACATATTATATGTTCATAAAATTTCTTTTATTGGTGATTTCACAATACCCTTTTTTATACGACCACGTAATTTATTACATGCTCTTTAATATCTTCTCTCAAACTTTTTGCAAATTCATTTACAAGAGTTTTAATATACAATTATTAGGCATTTTCAAATATATATAAAATTACACGAGTTTCAGAATTGTTGAAAAATAACATAAAATGTTTAAGTATTATTTAAAACTTCTCGTATACGCTACATTATATACCAAATTATATAATCACATAGATTATATCAAAATACTATTTCTAAAAATAACATGTCTGTGAAACTACTATGAAAAAAATAGCTTGATAATTGTATTTAAATCTCTAAATAATAAAAGTACTTACACCAAGCCCCGATTAGCAACAGAACAGTTTCTCGTTTTCGTCGATGATGGAAGACAAAAATTACATAAAATAAAAGTTGAATTCCTTCAGCGAGCATCATAAAGAAAGCAGCCAAGAAAAAGTAATGAAGCAGAGCCGCCACAACCTTACAGCCGACCTAATAATGCAACAACAGATGTTATTAATATTACAATTTGTCTAGTTTTTATTTGTACCATACGTAATTTATCTTTGGAACTTTTGGACGCTCAAATCTATGACATTCTATGATATAATCTATGATATCTATAAGCGTTTATGCCGTAATATAACATTTAATAATGAATACAGTATTCTAAATCTTCACAAAAATGTAAACAAAAGTGATAATCAAAATTGATAGGATAAATTACAATATATCCAGAATCATATGTATGTCTAATCAAATAGCAAATAGCTGTTAGAGATTAACTTTAAGCTAATGCAAACTTATATCATTAATTTACTGCAGTTTTAAAGATTATCAGTCCTATGAAATTAAACAGAACAAAATATTTGCTGCAATAACTTAACAGTATATATTGCATACTTATTTTATGAAAACACCTGATAACTATGGTAGTAATATTTAATGATAAAGCTAACACACCTCTGGTGAAGTTTTATTTACTCCAGCTAAGAATATAACATTTGCTATAATTAGAGCGATACATAGATTTATAACAACCACAGCATGGTATGATTTGACTTTCCTGTAAAAGGCAAATATATCATAATTCCATTGTAGTTTTATATTAACATATCATGAGAATATAATATTATAATGATCAGACCTAAAATGCCTTCAGGTAGTAATTTGGACAATAAAATAAAAAATTATGAAGGCAAGCAGTTAACCAACATTATAAATCATAAGTAACTGACATCATAAGTAATTTCTGGATTTGAATAACTTTAATCAACTGCTATATAATATATAGCAGTTAACCAACAGTATAAATCATAAGTAACTGACATTTCTGGATTTGAATAACTTTAATCAACTGCTATATAATATATAGCAGTTAACCAACATTATAAATCATAAGTAACTTTAAGTATAAGTAACGTTACTTATGCATACATAAGTATACGGAACGTTACTTATGATTTATAATGTTGGTTAACTGCTTATCTTCATAATTTTTTATTTTATTGTCCAAATTACTACATGAAGGCATTGGAGGTCTGATCATAATAATATTATATTCTCAATATATCAATATATCATATTATGATATATTGTATCTTCTTAAACATATTCATAAAAAAGGTTACCAGGATTTATTGTCAAAGATTTCTATCTAGATTACTATAA
>JAQIXG010003365.1:0-15070 GCA_034700105.1 Oconnorella tubifera
ACTAAACAGCAAGATATCCAGGCATTGGTTTTTAGCATTTTAAAATAAAGTTCTACTAATTTAAACTTAAAAATTTAGAAAGCTGTTATAATATTCTAACCTTCCTGATCTTTAGTCCAACAGAGAAGGTTTATGTAGTTAATTATTGTAAGCAATGCGTGGGAATATATTTAAATATAATTAATAGAATTAATTTACTATCACTCATTTAATTAGTTCCTCATTTACCTTGCTTTTTCCTTTTTTCTGGTTCTTTTTATTGATTGTATAATCAATTAGGTAAAGTTTATACTACTAAGTACAATTTTTATCAGAACAAGTAACAATGAACATTATATATATAAACTTCAATTATTGACATTACTTTCTTATCAAGTGAAAGTGCATTTCGAAATAATGAGTCACTTTTATAGTTTAACAACAATATTAAAGTTAATATATTTCAGTTTATTTATACTTAATATTGAGGTGATAACAACTACATTTCTTTTATTACTCAATTTATGTGAAAACAATGTATTTCTACTTAAAGAAATGTTATAAACTGCAAGTCAATCACTGATACTATTTAATGCAATAAATCAATGCTGAATACACTTCATTATTCCCAGGCTTCTCGTCTGCTGGGAATAGGTCCAGAGAAACTGGTATTGTTGGACAGTAAAACAAAGCTGTTGCTTAAATCACACGTGGCAGCTGACCTCAGGGATTGGACCGGAAGTGGAAGAGATGGAATTATTCTTGAATTTCGTGGAACAAAGGCGTGGACTTTATCTTCTCCATCTGTGGAAAATCTTAAAGCTTTGCGCACAGCTTTATGGAATATAGGATCAGCGAACAGAACGATAGGCATTCTTCCTTTTCAAGAAAATGTACTGGAATTTGGTTAGTATTTGAGTCAAATGAAAAATTTAGGAGAGTTACCAAATATGATACTGTGCCAGAAAAAATATTTATCTACACTTAATAGTCAAGTTATACTGGTGCTTATTATTTATATCGTAATGATAATTCAATATAATGTATTTTATTATAGCAATATTGGTAAAGTTATTAGCATATTATAAATATTTTTGTATATTTTATTTTGAATATAATTTTGTTTGAATTAAAAAAAAAAATAAAATGTAAATAAAATTAATATTATTAGCTATACCGTATCGTCTAATTTAATTGATTATTTTTCAAATAATAACTTCTATTTCTCTTTGATTTTAGAGCTAAGTCGTCGTCGTTTACTAGACTCTAAAACTGAACAATGGGTGACATTCAGCGATGAGTTGCAACAGTTGCAGAAGATTCTTCAATTTCCGGAAGAAGTTGCTCTCCAGTTGGCTGATACGGAGCATGCATTGTTTAGCAAAGTTCGGCCAGTGGACTATGTGAGGCAGGTCACAGTCGATCTCACAAAACATTCCTCAAGCTCACAGTCACAGTCAAGCATGCAGGCTTTAGTTCAACAGTTTCAGCAGGTTAATTTTTAGTTTAAGATTAAAAGTATATTTGAGCCAGTTATTATTTAGGGATGTCAAATATTTAAATCTCCATGGCAATCTCAGTGTAACAGTGCTGTACTCGGAACAGATTTTTGATGGGTTCAAGTACCGCTATGCACAATATTTTACAGCAAAAGAACGCTAGAATTAAGCAAAATATAATTTATTGTCATTTTGTACATAAAAGAACTTTGAGTGCATTGAGATATTAAGGTGAAATTTATAAGAATTTTTATTCATTTGAGAAATAAAAGAATTAAATTATTAGAATATGTCTGTGATAGGTCAGTTCATGGGTGACACACATAATAGTCACCCAACCAACTCATGAGAATCGTAAAGCTGTTCTGTCTTGCATGCTGCGACTATTGCAGACATGTTGGAATATTGGAAACTTTAACACGGCTGTCGAAATTCTGTCTGGACTCAAGTTAGAATTATTTGAGATATTCATTGTTATACTGAAGACAGAATTTTATTTCTAATTGTAATTGTGCCTATGTTAACCGGCTCTATAAAATCACCAAGGAGGAGATTGCAAAGTTTCTTGGAAAAACATATCTAAGTTGTTAATTCTGGAAAATCACAAACAATTTATTTTGGTCTTGATAGCCATCAAAAATGTTTTCATTTTGCCAAAGTACAGTGATGTGAGTCTTGAACGTTGCTGTGTTTCAATAACTTGCTGAATAGGCCTAATAACTTCATTTACTAATGTACTTAAATCAGTGATTGTTTCTGTGGCATTGTCTACTAACATTTAAAACAATAATATAAATCATAATAATAATAACTAAATTCATAAACTTTGTATGAAATGTTAGATCGGAAAAACTGAAACCATTTTGGCTTTCAATATCATCAGAAGATCTGACTGTTCTCCACACACTGTCCGATGCACTGTTGTCCCGGGACTCAAGTCCTGCGTACAGAGAGGCCATTGGACGAGCACTGAAGATCCATGGCTGTAAAGTGATTCCTTTCTTTGGTACATTCCTTCAGCATTTGTACGGCTTACTGTCTGGCATTCCTGGTGTTGTTGTCTTTGCAACTGACAGCAGACAATCTCTGGATGTAAGCTTAGTAATCTTGTGTATAACTACTTGTGTTAGTTTAATTCAATGTTTTGACTGATTTCCCCCATAAATGGCTTTCTTCAATCAGTTGATGGTTTGTCCTCACTGCTTGGGTGGAGAATGTGTGATCTTCCTGAAACTTTTTGTCTGCTAGTTCATACTTCTACGTTTAAACAAATGTTAAACTTTAAGATTATTAAAATGTATTTATTATTTGTTTATGTTTGCTTCTACAAAAGCAAAATTAGAGCATATAGTGGAGAATGAATCAGTTTAATAATTATTATAATGATTCATTTTCGGAGTTTAATAATTATTAAACTGATTCATTGTAATTCATTATAGAAAGTGGTAGTTTGAAAAAGTTATACTTATTATAGTGAATTAAAATATATCTTAATAATAGTAACTGTAAGTTAGTCAGCCAAGAGCTTATAATTATCATAGTGGGCGAGTCAGTCAATATCCTGGAGTGATGAAAAATCACACAAAATGTAGAACGGCAATTGCGTGGATTATTTACTGACAACATTTTATTTTAAAGATTTACGTTTAAAATTAGACCATTTCTTTAGGTTATCACACTAGAATTAGTCACTTAAAATTAGAACAATCAATTAAGCTATTATTTTATTTGTCTTACAAGCTCCAAGCAAATATTCTCCATAAATCAACACAAAGCAAAACATTATAAAAGCAGATCACTATGGTTTATTTTCAAGCCTTAAGCAATCTTATTACAACAATATTATTCATACTATAAAAACTTTTTATAGTAAACATACTATTTTATCTTTTCCAGTGTCTGTATTACTAGTTTTCTTTATCATTATAATACACTTTTATTATTCTTGATTGCAGTTTATTTCTGATTTTAATGGAGACGATCGATTCATGACTCGGATTGGCGTCGGAGGGTTAATGAACCTGCATAAAGTGCATCAAGCTCATGTCTTACTTAAAGACATTCAACGTTTTCATGAGGGACCTGCAGCTTGATGCATCGATAGACAACAAAATCAGAAATCTGATAATGCCGAGATTCCTAATATTTATACTGAAGGGTCAGTTTCCAGAATTATACTGTATACATGAATTCTCAGATAGTAGAGCAAAGCAACATTTGAATTAGAGAATTAAGTATTTATTAATCTGGTGTTACTATCGTATTAGTGCCATATAATTATAGTATTTCTGGTATATAATATTACTATATAATGTAATATCAGATTTACGCTAAGCAATAAATTGTAGTTTTGATTTTTTTAAAAAACAAAAAATTTTAGTCTGAATTTTTAATTTTTATCATCGTGTATTGTTTATTCTACAATTGAAAATCATACCCTGTAGGTATATTATATTCCATGTAAACTTTTAAAATGACAGAAAGTAATTAAATTAATTATTCTTATGTAATGTTTACAGAATTTTTGTGTACTCACAAAAATAAAATGTTGTCCTATTATTACAATCTACTATAAAGATAAAAATAAAATGATAAAGATAACGCGATTAAACTCTTTCAGAATAACTGATGACGAATCGGTCTCTGATTCAAACACTGACTCTCATCGCTATGAACCAATCAAATCAATCGGTGACAATCATGGCGTCAGCGTTCTAAGTCCTTGCATGTCCCGGGTCTCTCCACACGACCTCCAGTGCATGCATCACGGCACTACGGTCCTACGCTGGGACACTTCTACCACGCACTTCGCTCCTGTCTTTCTCCGTCTAGAAAATGACACCCGGATGCTTTCCTGGACTAAACCAGCGTGGAGTGCTCTCAGGACAATGCTAACCACCGCCTCAACGAATCCCGACTATTCATTTGTTAGTGAATCGAATCGTTCCATATCACCGTCCCTCGCAACTCGATACCAGTCATCGATATTTTATCGTTTGGATGAATTTGACGATGGTTTTGTTGATTTGATGACCGTAAAGGATTTCACGGTTGGCTGCGGACCGGCTGTTGATATATCGAACGTTACGAAGCTTTACGCTGCAGGGCGAGCGACTGTCGCTCGATCTCGTAATTGCTTTACTTTGTTGTTTGGAACAAATGTGACGGATAATCGTACGGTGGAGTTTGTGATGCCAGCGAGGGTTGCAAGCTTGTGGAGGAGGGGTCTGGGGAGGCTTGTGCGCGCGGCACATTTTCACAGTAGGAAGTGTTCGGATAGAAGATTGTATTGGCTTAAGGAACAGTATCTGCAGTTGTATTTTGATAATAATAAATGCATGGGCCCAACTACTGCTGATAGCATCAAGGTTAGCATGTTAGATTTCGGTCTTTTTCTGATTTATTACATTATTGATTGCATTTTGTAAATTATTACACGACTATTTAGTTATACGAAAAAATCATAGATAAAAAAAATATTGTTAAATAATTTATGACTTTTTCTTATGACTAAATAGTCATGTGCAATTTAAAATCCACTTGAATTGTTTTTTATAGGAATTTTAAGTAACCAAGGTTTAAAAAATCGTGATGCTTAAATAACAAGTTGAATTTAAGTAATATTCTATAATGTTGTACATATTGTGCAATAAATACATCTACAGGATGTAAATGCAATAGGTTCAAACTTTTTTGTCTTTATGTGATTTTTGAAGACTATTTGTTGAATTAATGATCAAGCCAATTAAATTTTAATATAATCCGTTAAAAGTTTAATGTTTCTATTTTATTAATCTATGATTACACTGTAAAAAAGGACAATATAAGCAATATTTAATGGAAAATTAATACTGTAAACAAAATTTTCCATCATAATCCATATATTCTAAACTAGCAGCTTTTGAAAATCTAATCTTACAAACTGTGCAGCCATCATTTGGTTTTGAGTGCACATTTTTAATTTGTTGCCGTGTGTCAATAAATAAATTTATTTATTTGTAATAAGTTTTCATTTTAATGTATTTGAGCGTGATTTTTAATAGGTATTTGGTGGTAGAAAGATGAGTTGTGATATCTCTAGTCCTGCTACTGTTGTTGATAATCACACGGCTTATTCCAGCAAGCAAATACAATCTAATCCGGTCTCTGCAAATGGTAAAGTTAAAAACAAGTACACAGCCAACCAAAATCAAAAGGTCTGTTCATATAAATAACGTTTTCAATTGAGTGAAATATTTCATTTTTTTCGACAGATAAAGTTAATAAATATTTAGATGTAACCGAATAATTAAATATTTTATGATATAGAAATATTTCATTATTAATTACAAAATAAAGTTTTGTTTACAGCTTTAATTATGGAATAAAGTGTTGGAAAGTTTTGAAACTTTTACTCTAAATTCAAATTTTAGTTATTTACTTGCATAGTATATACTTTGCATAGTATATACTATGATGGCAGTGAAATTTAGTATAAAATGTCAGTTTGTATTCATTTGAGTAGATCAGTTGAGGAGTAATCTAATCTAAGCTAACTTGAAGTTTAAATGTTGTGATTCTGGTTAAATCTATGCTATAAATGTTACATCCATCTTCAATGCTCACTCATATTTTTGTTGTCATTAATTATTATATCTCTTTAATTTCAGGATCAAGATGTTAAATACTCGTCACCTTCTCTACAAACTAAAGTCCGACACTCGCTATTATCATCATGTGACAGCCCTGTGACTAAATCAAAAGCAAAAAATCGCGTGACATCATCCGTCGAAGTACAACGTCGCAACGAAGCCCATTCAAGCAGCTGGACCGACGTTACCATACCAAATCCAATCATCGGACTTCGCACCGGACCATGCGTATCAAATAGTCTCACTTTTAATTTCAGTCAGATTTCAAATCATTCTTCCTTGAGTAAAAGTAAAACGGCGCTGTTGAACTGTCCCGTTGAGCCATCAACTGTTTTGGATTTTTCCGAATTTGTGGAGTTGTTTAAAACATTCTCTGTGAGATCTCGGAAAGATCTGAAGGATTTGTTCGAGCAGTTGCTGTATGAACAAGTGTCTTCATCAGATGCTGGGAAGAGGGTACTGGATGCGAATACAGATGGATCGACTCGTGCAAATATTTCAAGTGATGGTACGTATCAATAACAGAGACATTGCGTAAATCCGTCGAACCAGTTGTAAGGGGTTGTCCCAAATAACTGGAGGGCTACAAGAATTTTGTGAAAATGGTTTTCTATAATATTTATGATTATTTCCGGCGGTTAATTTTTGAGTAATGAGTTTTTTTTGTTTAATTAGATGTTTACATTAATAAGTCAGAAAACAGTTATGGTATTATTGTTAGAACTACATTAGTTGCATTTGATGTTTTAGTCAAAATTAATTGAGACTAACACATGGATTCGTTTATCATTTATATTGTTTTGCTACAATCATTGAATATTAATATAATTATCTGACACACAGACACAATTCCTTGAACTTTTTAGATTGTAGTGTACCAAAACATGTTCTAGTATATTGGTTTGTAAATATAGGTTTAATTACAAGAAATTGTCAGCCAGACTTAAACGAGCCTACCTTACGTCAGAGTTCGATAGACGCACTGGCCACTGCGAGTGTGTTGTTTAACGGAAGTGGACCAAATATAGCGGACAGACAAAAGTGTCTTGATGCGAACATGTTCCGAGAGTTTCTGGAAGACTATCAAGAGCTGCATTTCCTGACTGATGAAGATATCCTGGCTATAATTCAGGTAAATTCTGGTATAATTCATGTATAAATCAGAATTAAGGTTTTATTTTTTTCATTTATATAGGATATTCAATTGTCTAGAATTAATTCTCTTTTGATCATTTTGTGTTTCTATGTCATTGCTTGTAGTAATAAACATGTCCGATTGATGTTTTCACTGGTTGTATCTTTTATAGTAATTTATGCATAATTTTTATTGTATAATTTACAAGCTTACACAATTAATATGTTTATTATATATTTAAAACTAACTTAAAATTGCACATTAAACTATAATTTTAATAACTGCTTAGTATAATAATCAATTTCGATGACTAAGCTATTATTTATACCTATATTATATTATAGATATATTATATATATCTTAACGAAACTAACTTACAAATACAACTATCATAAATAACATGTCGAATTACAATTAGATTTATTGACCTAAATATCATTAAACAAGTAAATCTTAATTTGTTTGCTTTTTAGAATAATTGTAATCAACACATTTTTGAAGTATTAATTTATATTCTTCTGTAACAATTACAGCGTCACGAGAGATGGCCTGAAGCGAGGAAAGCTGGCCTTTTATCATTCGATGGATTCGCTAGATATATGCTTGATAAGGACAATTTAGCCATTGAGACGGAAGATCTGAGGCCAAATAATGAGGTATTTTATAAATTGGCTTATTCTCATGAAATTTGTGTCATATTATGTAAAAAGTATGCTTTTCCAACTTTTATCTGGTTTTTAAATAAATATTGATAGCTGATTTTTTTCATTAATGTTTTTTCCAGCTATTAGTCTGAAGATTACAATGTATGTTTATTTTAAACTGATATATTATGGAAATATTTAAGATACGAATTAATAATTCTCTTGTCAATGCTTATGCCACTGGAATCATTATGATTTCATCAGCGGTTAAATTTTGTATATTTTTCATAATTTAATTGATTCCTTTTGCAAACTTAAGTTCAGCTTTCTTTAGCTATTTTAAATCTACATACACATATCGGCCATGAAATGTTGAAAATATATTATTAAAATCGTAAGCATAAACAAAATAATTTTTAGTAAAGTTGTCTATGTAAAGTTGTAGAGTACGTTTTTAATTTATAAATTATGAAGTTGAAAGAATGCTTAAAATGATTGTAATTGTACTGATGAGTCTAATCCATGTTAATATTTGGTTTATTTAAATCTATTTAATGAAATTGTGCTTTGAATCTTGCTTGCTTTACATGTCAAACTATTCCATCGATACATCGTAATTTTCATTGCCAGGAAATGAATCATCCATTGGCTCATTATTTCATTGACTCTTCACACAACACTTATCTCACTGGTCATCAGTTGAGAGGAGAATCATCAGTAGAATTGTACACTCAAGTATGTCTAGTACATATAACAAAAATGTTCATTGCCATTTTTAATGATTTATTTAATGATGTAATGACTAACAAGATACTAATTAAAGGTTAATTAAGTTCTTATATTCTTCACTAAAACCTCGAATTCACATCAAATTAAATTTAAACTCAAATATATCGAAAGCAGATAATTATCAATTTCTAAATGAATATTTGTTAATATGTATTTAACAGTGTTATTTTCTACTAATTTTTGTGTTGTAATTTTTACTTTCACTATTTCATTAAATACAAAAACAGTGTCTTTATTTGTAATATGTAATTTGAAGTAAAGTGAGTTAATATATAGATTTTTTTATTGAAATGTATAATTTTTGCAGGTTTTACTAATGGGTTGTCGCTGCGTGGAGCTTGATTGCTGGGATGGCGACGATGGCTATCCTATTATATATCACGGATACACACTGACAACAAAAATTCCATTTCGTGTATGTATTAGTTTCATTTATCAATTTTAAAATGTTATTTCTCATTTAACAAATAGCTAGTAATGATATTAGTAATATTACTAGTTAAAATATTACTTGTTAAGTTAAGGTGAAACTCTCTTATAAGAGTTCGTGCATTTTTTAATATTAAATTTAGGTGACTTATTTATGGATGTAATTTAGGCGATTATTTACGGAAAAGGATATAGTGAATTTCATATTTTATTCTTGTTTATTGGAGTATTGTATAATATACTTTTTATACTTTGTATACCCTCATATGTCATATGCTTGGTGTACTTCTTGTACTTCATATACTTCCATTATACTATATCTTATATTTCTTATGCTTGTTATAACGTAAAGCGACTGTTTGATGTTTAACTGTACGATATCATACAATGTCTTATTCATCATAAACTTCATATACTTCTATGCTTTATAAGCATCATATAATTTTTAACAATTATTACTTGTATTGACATTATTTATTATGCATTATTCTGCTTTAAATTTGGAAAACCATTTTCTGGAACAATGTTATGTTTTCTGTATGTTTAGAATGTCATAGAAGCAATTAACAAGAGTGCCTTCGTCGTGTCACCTTATCCTGTCATGCTCTCCATTGAAAACAGATGTTCTCTTGCTCAGCAAGAAAAAATGGCTCAGATATTTATAGTAAGAAATATTACATGATTTATGCATTTTGAAATTGATTGAGTTCTTATCACCTTGTCACCTTGTGCCATCAGGTCGAACACGACCTCTGGTGACCTCCATGACTAAGTTTCTCCTTATCTGTCTGTCCCGCACAGCATCGTTCAGTTCTTTCATTGATTTACTTGTCACTTCTTTAATTTCATCTAGCCATCGTGTTCTTGGCCTTTCTCTACTTCTCTTTCCCTCCCCCATTCCCATCATTATAGATTTTTTCAAGCCACCCCCTCTCATTACGTGTCCAAAGTACGACAGTTTCTGTTTAGTCACTATATTCATTAATGACCTAGTGCTTTCTATTTCGTCATCGATTGAAACATTAGTTCTTTTAGCAGACCAAGGAATTCTCAACATTCTTTTCCAGCACTAGAATTCAAAGGCAGAAATCTTCTTCCGCTCTGCTTTTCTTCTTTTTTTTCTTTTTTTTCCACTCTGCTTTTCTTCTTTTTTTTTGAGTTCTTATAAGAATGGACATTTGGTTCTGTGCAGTGGATTTATCCTGTTAAATTTATACAATTTAATGCATATAGATGAATGGCCTGTAAACATTGACAGTTGAAAATTGAGATTTTTTTTTTTGCTGTTTGGTTATGAAAGAAATAAGATGTTAATAATTCTAATTATCTTCTGAGTTTAAATCACTTTGATGATATTATTTTTTTCCACATCATGGTCATTATTTTCTGTTGTAATAAATGAATAAAGTTACAATACTATAACACGATAAAAATAATTAATCTCAAAGCGTATTCTTTCAGTTTTCTGTATAATTTCTTGGCAAAAACAAATATAAGTATCAACTGTTCGTATAGGAAGTGTTTGGTGACAAACTAGTTCAAAAGAATGTTCTAAACAATTCAGACTTTAATGAAGACTCCACTCTACCTTCTCCAAATCAACTCAAATATAAAATACTAATCAAAAACAAAAAGTTACAATCTGTTCAGCCCCTTGCTCCTGGACAACCTTTAAAGCACAGGGTTTGTTTTCTGTTTCCAATTTAATAGTTTTGCACTCTAGAAATCGTAAATTAATTTTTGTTTATGTTTGAGCAAAAATTAAATCAGTGATTTAATTTACTGTGCTAAGCGTAACTTCAAGCAGTGTAGAGATAGACCATAATTATTAATATATATATATATATATATATGCTGAAAATAACTGCTAAAGCTATCTCTAAATATTTTATTGAAAGATTAAAAAACTGTCTTTAAAATATATGTTTAGAACTGAATAATCCGAACTGTATATCAAGTGTAATTAGTTTCAAAATTTTAAGTTAAAACTTGTATCTTCGTTCTCAGAAATTTAATTGTAAAATTGGTTTCTAGATGACATGAACCTTTGAAATATACAAGGTATTTTGTTCTGCTCATTTATTTTATTGGAATTCTTTATTTTTCCAAATAATGATAAAATGATTTTTATGGTGTCTAGCTGTCCAATCAGTTTTCACGAATGAATCCGTACAACGTAGATCAAGCTTTGCATTATGAAGATGATGATGATGAAGATGATGAAGATGATGATTTTTTAGTTGATGGTAATGTTTACAAAATTCATTTCTTAGTAAATGTTGCAGATTTATGCATCATGGCATTAAAACATTCAACATTCACATAAAAAATTATTTCAGTTGTACTATAGTTTTACTTAAAAAATCATGATTTTTTTTTAATTTATAAAACTTCTTTTCTTTTATAAATTTTAAAAATTTGAAGTTAAATATTTTTTAATTTTGTAACTGGTCATTTTTGGTCATTTTTTAGTAAAGAATCATATTTATCTGTTTATTTTCAGTAATGCATGATATCTGTATATATTGTAAGACTGCATTTTGTGAGAAGGAAATAAAAACTAACAATTGTTTAAATGTTGCTATTTAGAGAGTAAGACCATTCCGAGTTTAAATGCTCAGAGTATATACGGATCTAATTCATCCAAAACTGTTTTGCCGGAGCTTATGTGTGGAAAACGGTAAAAAAATTACTACATTTTCAGTCATTTGTCATAGGCAATTCAATATTTTATTAATTATTTATAATTTTATGAAATTAATGTGAGATTATTGTATTGCTACGAATAATTTTAGGAAATAGTTTTATTTAATGGCATTTAAAGTGTTAAACAAAAACATCATAACATTGTTCTGCTATTTTCTGTGAATGCATTTTCTGTTATCGCCTTTCTGTTTTACGAGAACAAAATTCGAGCATGCTGTATTAAAAACTTTAATTTTTATGTAAACTCATTTTTACAGTCATTCTAACTTAAGTCCACAAAGCAAATCTTCCACGCGATCAAGAACAAAATCTCTTGGAGAACTTCAGAGAAAGTTCATAGAGGAGCAATGCTCTTACCAATCCTGTGTCAAGAAGTTGTCCGGATCAGCTGATAACTTGATTGCCATGGATTCAGAAGAAGTTGACCTTAACAAAAATCATCATCTGGATATGTCTGTTTCTTTAGAACGTCTTTCCATGGATAAGTCCGTACGAAAACTCTCTTTTCAGGTAGATCTTGGTCATTGTCATGATATTTTTTGTAGTTTAGAATTTTATAAAATAAATTGATTATACTTTATTATATGTATAATTTAAGTTATTTGTATATTTTTAAAAAGAAACAATAGGCAGAATTTTGGTTTGTAAATGTGAATAGAAAACAATTACAGACTATGATTGATTTGAATTGATTGATTATGCATGAATTGCTAAACTGATTCGTACAATTCACAATTGTTTGATTTATAATTTAAGGACTGATGGATTCGATGATTCAATGAACGACTGACAGAATGATAGACAGATTTTTTTAATTTACTGATTTTGTCACGTTACTTTTTTATTGAGTTTTTGGAATTCTGATTATTAGTTTTCTGATATTTCTGATTAATTTTTGAATTTATTCCTATCGACTTACAATTTCTGATTATGTGTCTAACTGACTGACTAAGTAAAATTTTAGGTAACGGATGACACGACCGTTGATGGCACAAGCTGTGACAGTCAGTGTGCATCAGACACCGGGCCTCCTAAACTGCATCCTCCTCTATATCCAAATGATCCCACAGAACTATCAAAACTTGACAAGGCATCTTTTTGGAGGATGAGCTTAATCGGTGGTGTTGGACCTTTAAAGACCTACTCGGACAGTGGAGATCAACAAAGTGGCTCTGATGATCCTTACAGTCGGTCATCGGATAAAGAGCTTATTAAGTTAAGAACTTGTCGAGGAGCATCTAAACCTAGCGATAGATTTAGAGAGACGAAAGAACAAGTGGCGTTGGAGTCTAGGGATAGCTCTAGGAGTATTTCATACGATGAAGCCAAGTAAGTGAAGCAATTCACTAGTTTTGACTCGGTCTCCTGTCCTTTTGCAATAGCCTTGGAATAAGTCATATGATGTGATATCAATCCATATCAAACTGTGTTGTGTTTAAAGTCGTGATAAATTTTTTGAATAGGGTATTCTGTGAAATATTTGAGTTTTGTAAGCATGAAAAATATTTTACAAATATATACAGAGTAAGTTCGTATTTTTCAAGTATAAATTGTTTTTTATAATTTTGATATAATTTTGTGAATGTTTAATTTGATCTTAATCAATCTTACAATAAAAAAATTACTTTCATAAAAAATTTATAATTTAATATAAAAGAAATTTTGTAATGAAAAGTGAAAAAGAAAAGTAATATAAAATGTTAATTTTAGATTTTATGATGATAAATGCAAAAAATGAGATTTCTAGCAATGAGAATTTAATATTAAAAAGTTGTCATTCTGAGACAAACATTTACATGCAGAGATAACACTCGACTTAATTGTTTTATATAACATTGTGATTATATAAAAATAACTTTTTAAGAAAATGAATAATTATAATAAAGCTTCCACTTAATTTTAATCAATTGACAGAATTCCCATATTTTGATTTAAGTACACGAAGGTCTACACGAAATAAATACATTGTACTAGTGTCTCATTTCAAGTATATATAATTATATGGTATCTGAAAAGTATTATCAAGTTAACGCTTGTTGTACAATTAACTTTGTTATTTGTTTAAGCCCAATTGGGCCTGAAGTGAAAGCGCTGCAGAAAAGTGATACAAGTGGCATTGACTGGCAGACAAGTAGTGATCGAGACGTGGAGCAAACACCGAAGACTTTCAAGAAGAAGAAAGTTGACGTTGCACAAGCTCTTTCTGATCTTGTTATCTATACTCAGGCCGTTAAGTTTAGAGGTGTGACTTCAGTAAACAGCAGGAATAATAATATAATTATAATTGTTATTTTTACAATATTATACTATATCACCTTTTATATCTTCACTATTTTATAAATATTATAATATATATATTAATATATATTAAGCATAATATGTATAAAGCATAATATGTATAAAGCATAATATATATATTATATATTATGCTTTTATTATATGATACTATTTTTATTAATAAATAAATAAATATAGTTTTAAGTTGACGACAATTAAAGTTAGTTCATTTTAAGCTTATTAAAGAATGAGGATTGATGTTCTCCAGTGTAACGTTTCACTACAATTTAAAGAATATGCTGAATATATAAATTTAAGTCTAATATTTTAATTTGCTAGCATAGATTACAGAAAACACTTTGTTGAGATTTTAATATATAGCTTCACTTGAATATAACTGTTTAACTTCTATAAATGATGTTTTATTTTATATTTGTAATAAACAAAACATCAAAGCTTATAAATAAGAAAAAATAAAAAGAAGAATATTTTGAAGTTATTGCATTTTGTATATAACACATCTCTCTAAATAATATGAAAAACTATATGTGAATGACCTAACTCTTACTACTAGTCATAACTTTGATAAATAAATAATCTTATCACTCAGTCTTTTATGGAGAAATACATAACATTATATTTTAAATAATAATTATTATTTTGCAAAGGTCTTGTGATAACACCAACAAGTTCGCGGCAGAGAAAAATGATTGCCCGTAGAAGTATTCTGCATACTGGCTATGCACCAACCACTGGCTCAATTGGTAAGCGCAATCATTAAATTATCATATCAAAGTAAAGTATATCATTATATAAAAGTTTTATCAATATATCTACTAAATACCTTTATGACCTCGGATCTGTTACTTCTATATTGACTATGTTGACTTCTATGTTGACTATGCAGGACTATTCAGTCCCGCCGATTCAGTCCCGCCGATTCAGTCCCGCCGATTCAGTCCCGGCCGATTCAGTCCCCGC